>PVJX010030170.1:0-22505 GCA_004027295.1 Dolichotis patagonum
ACTGGGATTGGAAGTCCCATTTCACTCACCTATTCCACTTCTGGGTATATTACCAGAAGAACTGAAAACATCATATCCCAGTGATATATTTGTAACCATGTTTATAGTAGCACAATTTGTGATAGGCAAATCTTGGAAACAACCTAAAAGCCCATCAGCTGAGGAATGGATAAAAAAGATGTAGTGCTTTTATACAATGGAGACTACTTAGCTATAAAGAAGGATCCATTGAGGCTTTTATAGGTAATGGATGCATCTTTTTTTTTAACATTTTTTTTTTAATTTGAAAGAGAATAAAACAAAAGGGGGCAGTACAGCAGATCAGAACAGGACAACATAGGCAACACAGTACTTTACATTAAGTCAACTGGACATCAACAGTATCTAACACCATATCTCTTACTCTGCTATAGTTGAGCATAGTTTCAAATACAATAATATCAAACATAACACAATAGTATTAAGCCATACATAGAGTGAAAGAATTACAGGGCTTTCTAAACCAAATAACAGAAAATGATCAATGGGCACTATAATATCTCATTTTTGATAAAAAAGAAAAAAAATTGTTTGAACTATCACACATATTCAGAAGTCCTACCATGCTTTTTTTGTTCCACTACCATTGGTTCTATCTACCACATTGTGTCTTATTGGAATTTGAACATGTGTGATAGTTCAGGAGACGCTCTTGCTTCTGGCTTCCCCGCCCTGGGGTGGCCGCGGCCTGCCAGACCACAGTCACTTACCAGGGCAGCAGGCTGCTTACTGGTTGGCTCGGCGCCCTAAGTTCCAGCATGGCGCGGATTTCAGGAGACGCTCTTGCTTCTGGTTTCCCCGCCCTGGGGTGGCCGCAGATAGTGGATGCATCTTGAAACCATACTCTTAAGTGAAATAAATCAGACTTATGAGTAAATACCATATTGTCTCCCTAATGTAAGAAATGGTAAGAGTAAATAAGATACAAAATCCTCAACAAATACTGTGAAAGTATAAGAATCTGATCAAAGGGGAAAAATAACTCTGGGAAAAGGAGAAAAAAAGGCAGGGAAAGGAAAAAAATATATAAATTTGTATATATACACTTAAGATAGCTAAGATGATTGTGCTACTAATTCGATTAGTTCTTGAAACAAAACAGTTAACATTCATAGGATTGGATCAATTTTGCATGCTTATGCCTGGTAATCTGAGGCACTCTTTTGTAGATTACTATGTAAAATAATAACCTTAGTTATATTCCTCCTACCTTGTTTTGGAAGCCTGTGTGTCATTGTTTTGTGCTCTTTGCTATTGTCATTTATTTGTCTTTTTTGTTTCCTGGTTTTCTAGTGTTTTGTTTTGTTTGGTTTTTCCCTGTAATAGATGTACAGGATAGATGTACATGTATAGGCTTATACATGCCTAGAACTACTCCTAAACAGTTTACAAGAATTGATTGTATTATGCTTAATGATATGAACAGCTACTTTGAAGACATTATGGTAACCTTTGCTGATTTCCTATCGTCATGCTGTGAAATCCAGTAACTCTTTTATTCTTTGATTAGAGTGGTTTTAGTCTGTTTTATGTTACTTAATTTCAATATATATGAAGGTGTGAAGAGACCAAGAGACATTATGGTAGCTATTGTTGATTTTCCTATTATCTGGTGTTGAAAGCCTGTAATGATTTCATTCTTCCGTTTTGATCAGTTTCATACTATTTTGTTATGTTTGAATTCATTATGTGTGAAGATACAACTATTGTAAAGAAAACAAGAAACATTATGGTAGCCACTGTTGATCTCCTGTTGTCATGCTTTGAGATTTATATTCATTTAAATGAAACTGGTTATGAAACATTTTATAAAAATAATGATGTTGGAATTCCCTGTTTTGTTAGACAAAAATTGGTGTTTTAATGGCATAATCCTTATAATTTTTGAGTAGCCATTGGTTAAGGTGATGTGTATTTTCATAAATTATGCATTACACTGTCTTCAGGCTAATAAAGTTAATTAACATATTTAAACAGTATATGGCAACACGTAGGACATACAGCAAAGGAGAATGATTAAAAAATAGGATATAAAAGTCATTTTAATAGTTTTTTTTTTTTTGTACCAGGGATCGAACTCACAACTGCACTCTTGCAAGGCAGGCACTTATGCTGCTGAGCTAAATCCCCAGCCCTGTCATTTTAATAGTTAAATTTTTAAAAAATTTATAAATATGGCCTTTTAACAAAAAAGTCTTAGAGAGTAAATGAATTCTACAAGCTTTCACATAATTTTTTTTTTATTTTCAAGAGGTTGAAGCAGAATAAAATCAATCAAAGCAAACCAATGTAAGAGATACAGGGCTTTAAAACATTATGAAATCAACAATAGCTACCATAGTGCCTTTTGATGTCTTTAAAATAGCTGCAAAGACATAGTAAAAATCAAACAGAACAGAATAGAATAGAAACAATAAAAGCAAAACAATGAATGCAGTAAAAGACTTCAAAACAAGCCATTAATAAATCCAAAATTGCTACCATAATATATCTTACTATCCTTGAAATAGCTATTCCTGCCATCAAATTGACATAATCAAACAAAAGAGAATAGAGCCCAACACTACAAAACAATGGAAATAGTATAGGACTTCCAAAACAATACCACAGAGAGTCAACAATGGCTGCAACCCTAAGAAGGAGATCCCCTCTATGTGTCACACTACGTACCACTATCCTCTGAATCTGTGATCAGAGCACTGGTCCTAGACCTGCAATGTTAGTGAAACACCAAAGCACCACAGTCATCTAATTATATTTCACCTTGATAGCTATGAGAGCCTGTGTTTGTCCTGATAAACTGGTTGCTTGTGGTGGTCCATGGTGATGGTGGCGGTGGTGGTGGAATTGGTACTTCTTGTTTGCCAGCCTGTGTGCCTGAAGGGGCAGGGGTCTAGCTGTTTCCAGTCTGGTAGTGGCCTGCACATAGTTCTGTTTCCTAGGCTGGGCTTGCTTCCTGGTGTGGCCTTCTTCTCTCTCCCCCCAGTCCACAAATGGCGCTGACTCAAGGGGAGAGGCTGGAGTCTGCCTGTTCCAATCCAGTGGTGGCCTGTACATGGCCTCACATGAATATTTTTAAAATGATATTAAGACAGCTTTATGAAGTAGAGATAATATAGGAATTTGAAGAAATAAAAAATCCTGGGAATCTAATATTACATATAGTAATGGGTGTTCTCAGAGTCTCAAAAAAGTCACTCTTGATTTTTGCAATACCAGGGTTTGAAGCTTTAACCTCTATCTTGAGTTGTATCTTCAGATCTTTTCCTAAATTTTTATTATTTTGAGTCAGGGTCTCACTAAATCAGTAATCTGCCCAGGCTTGGCTATAATTTCTAATCTTCCTGTATTACCTTTCTAGACTCCTAGGATTATAGACAAGTGCTACCATGCCCAGAAAAACAATAATTATTTTTAAAAATGAACAATTTTTTTGTGTGGTGTTCACAAATGAATCTCAAACAGTAATAGTGCTTGATATGCAAATACTCAAATATTTATTTGGTAAATGAGATCTCTTAAGAAAAAAAAAAACAATCTCAACAAAGGAAGTGGTTTGTTTCTGGCTATTAAATAACTATATGTGTGTGTGTGTGTGTGTGTGTGTGCGTGCGTGTGTGTGTTTGATTTTGAAAAAGTACTAGTGCTTGTCAATTAATTTCCCTAATTTCCAGAAGAAACTGAATTGCTTATGATTGTGGTAGTATTGTTGCATCAGGTTTTTAGAATCTAGAAGTTCTAACGAATCTTCTGTTTAGGTTTTCAGTTTAGTTTATTAGTACAAGTGTGTAGTGGATAATGTTTACATTTCTTGTTGGAAGTCAATACATGTCCATAACACATCTTAATTCATTTTTTATCTCCTTTCCCTCCCTCCCTCCCCCTCTACCCATCTCTTGTTTGAATTAATTTGATGAACAAGGTGAAAAAATATTTATGCAAGTTTAACTAAGTGCAAGTTACAAGAAAATCATTGGTCCCAAAATTATCAGAGAATGACCTGTTTTCCATCTACTCTCATCTACTAATGCTTACATTTCTAACTTAACATGCACACTTAACACTGCATATTCCTGTACACTTTCATGGTTTTACATATGATCCTCTTAGAATGATTGTAGCTCTTTCAAGTGGAAAAAATTCTTTTGCTCTTTAAAGCCAAGTCAATATTACCATTTCTTTGAAATATCCCATCTAAAAAGAATAGTCTTTGTATTGCAGCACAATATTGTATTTTACGGAAATCTTTTCCAATAACTGCTGTGCTCCTGAAAGGCAGGGAGCTTTCCTTATTCATAAGACTTAGGGCCAGACATGATAAATGTTTATTGAATGGATCAATGCACTAAATGCCATATAGCTATTAGGAATGGAAAAAAGTAAATAAAACTCAGACCTAACATGTTACTTTCACTGTGCCTTATTACATGGAAAGATTAAAGCTAGCTTCAGAGGGAAGAGCAATCATATATTTGTTTCTATGGTATCTTACTTGGGAAACTGATCTCTATATCCAATATGAAGAAAAGTGATATAGCTTTCATCTTAAAGTCATCACTACATTTAATGACTGTTCACCTGAGACTTAAATTCTGGATTCCAAACCATTTAATCAAATTTCATGTAGACACACAGCATGCTGTTTTCAAGCTCTTTTGTGTGTCTCTTAAAGACTTCTGTGCACATGCATCCTTTACTTGGGTCGGATCTTTGTTTCTCATGCAAGACACTACTATAAAATTTAAGAGTACATTTTAAGAAGAAATTACAGAGATAGAGAGATAATAAACATAGAGCAGGGAAGTGGTGACATCATCAAGGCTCAGCACATCCCTCCTACAAGAAACAAGAAAGTGGGCGGGCTATAAACTAATCACATGTCATGTGTGTATTGCGTTGTGTGACACACATGTCCTCTTTTTTGAGTTTTCATTACTTTTTATTTTGGTCACATAATTTACTTGCATGCAGAAATTGCAGAGCAGTTCTACTTGTTGGGCTGTTACTGATAAAGGTAAAAATAAACAGAATTTAAGCACATGAGGCATAAAGGCTGAGCATGTGGGAGAGCTCTTGCTGTGTCCTCACCTGCCACAAACAGTTAGTGCTCCCTTAAAATTTTCTTCAACAGCAATACTTGTTCTCTCTTTTTTTTTTCTGTCACCATAGCTTTGTGTACACACTTTAAACCTAGAACTTGTTCTGTCTTCCAGAAACTTTCCTATGGTATCTAAAATTTGAACCCTAGTTTTCTGATACAGATTCTATGCTATTGTAGTCAGTGGTTTCAAGAAAAATAATTACAATATAGGGCATATAACTTATAATATTATTTATAATGGTTACTCAAGGAGTCAAATACAAAGAAAGTACAGGAAATCTGTCCACACACTAAGGACTAGAAAATCCAGCCTAGGGCCTGTATCCCATGGCAATAACTTCCATGAGTTTAACTGCAGACTTAGATACCCAAAACAATGCCCTCCAAGAGTCCAACTGGAAGCCTGGAGTCCATGACAATGACTCATGCATGTCTGTCTCATGGATCTGTGCTGGGAGGGTCCAAAGGTCAGCGGCAGAAACTAGAAAGTCTATGCCAGTGAGGTAAAGGATCTGTGCCAGTAGGTTGAGGGTTCTGCACTGAAGCCAAGAAGCCATGCTCCCCTAAAAAGTACCAAAGCCATCCTCAGCGATGGGGTCCCTAGCTCCTCCAACGATGAAAATAGCCAAGTTCATATCAGGAAGCCAGCGTGACAAACTTCTTCTGAAGATTGAGCAGCATACCATCTTCCCCTCTAGAGTCAGGAAGTGAAGCTCAAAGTATGGACCAGAGCTCCCCTCCAAAGTGAATCACAGCCATTCTCAGCAAAAAGGCCCAGAGCTCTTCTGCTGATAACAGCTGAGTTCTTATCAGGAAAAGCAGCATGACAAGCTCCTCCAGGAGAAGCAACAGCTCCAAAAGAGCCAACGGTTCCAAACAATAGCAGCACTTAGGAGAACCCACAATGCTACACTACTCTTCCTTTCTAGGTCTCCTTTTCATGCTGACAAGTTTCCTCAAGTGGGCCATCCACACTCAGTACCCTGGCAGCCCAGTTCAGCTGGTGTTCAAGTTGACCATTAGTTTTTAATCCACCAGTTATGCCTAATCTTATAATGCTGCTTTTGGAGAGGAATGAAGAAAGTCACTAATTTAAATAGGGAGTCACATCCAATTCGTGTATAGGAGAAGACAGACAAACTTAAAAGAAAGTTTTAAAGTCTTGCATACAGGCCACAATGAAATAAATATGAGATATTACAGATGCTAAAGTCCTATGATTACTATGTTTCTAGATAATTGTCCAAAGGTAACAAATATTATAAAGCTTTATATGCTTAACAGTATAAAAACATATTTTATTATTGTAAATTTGACCAAACTCAGAAAATGATTAATTACTGTTCTGGTAAAAATATGTTTGATATATTCTAGCCATGCTTATATGATTAAATTATCATGTTTTTGTATTGTAAGAGTATTAGATTGTCAGTGGCTCCTAAAGGAAATTTTTATAATTCATCATTTTTCCCCTTCTAGTCTTTAAAGACGACTGCTGTTGCCATTTTTGTTTGGCTAGTACAGAGTTAATAGCTTCAACTTGAAAGACATTTTGAAATTTTGGCTTAGATACAGGGAATTTAACGATGAGAGCCAAAGTTAGAATTTTTGTGCCAAAAAGAAGGTGGAAAGGAGCGTATGACTGGGCCCATCTGTAGCGAATTGCCTTTGATGATACAACAAAAAATAATTAAAACCCAACAAAAGATATTGAATGATCCCAGTAACAAGCAAAATCCTCCAGAAGACCAATAAAGATGCTGGTAGAGAGAAATAGCATTTGTTCCACAAAGAATTTTTTAAAGGAAAACCCATTTATTTAACCTTTGGAAAAGTCATTGCTTCCAAATTTGTTCAGTCTCACTTCCATAGTTTTCTTTCCTGACATGTTGGCATTGATAATATTTAGTAAAACTGACTATGAAGCCCTGCAATGAAATGTTACTAAGCAATATCTTTGCAGTTTTATGATAAATAAAATGTCCTTATCCCAGAACATGTGAATCAGTGTATGAGAAATGAATTTCAAACAAAACAATAACCAAAATATTGTCAGGGTAAATATGTTTTATGTGTTAAAAATTTCATAGACAGAAAATAAGCATAGCAACACATAGACTAAAACCTGGAGACCAACAGTACTTGTAGAAGTCACAATCTAGAAACTTGAAAGCAAATTAGACAAAATAGTAAAGAATTTAAGAACAAAAAAGATAACAATTACCTCATTTTATTTGTTCTTACAGTAGCAATTGGCTTCTGGTTCCAGACATACAGATTTAGAGTAAAGTTGAAGAAATGCAAATTTCATTTTATACGTAATGCTGAGATGTAGAATACCTTGAATCTATATTTTACTGGAACAAAGTATAATAATTACTGTATCATATAATCTTCTGAATTATATTTCATTTTTGGTTTAGAATTATGTCCTGAAATTTATTTCATATGAATTTTCATTTTTTCCTTCAATGTTGGTTGTTTATAAAGGCTTATAAATTAGGCTAGACATTTCAGAGAAAAATGCATAGTGCAACATAATGATAAAATTTTCATTCTCCAATCTTGTGCTTCCAGTATTTCCCAAAGGAAATAATTTGGGTCTGTACTCTCTTTCTGTTTCATTTTAGGGCAGTAGTTTTCATCAGCAGGCTCTGCCCTCAGTAGTAGTGATCATAGTTGCTGATCTTCTAAGCAGAGGTCTCCGCGAGATCTCAAGTATGTACAGTGTTTGCCGTGGCTTCACAGATGCCAGGTTGAAAAATGTCCCTTAAAATTGAAAGACAAGTCATCCAAAAAATGTGCCCAGTCTAACCGACAAAATTTGGTGAGCCCCAGTAACTGTTATATGATGTTAAGATTTATTTTGCACAGAGAATTTTATAAGTTACAATTACTTGTGTTATTCCTGCAAAGCACAAATCTAGGGCACTATGTACAATCACCATTCCTTCATAAAATTCAGTCTTTTTTGCTAAGTTTTATTCTAAATTTGTCCTTCTTGAGACATACAGTTGAATAAATACAATGATAATTAGTTCTACTCTGGATAATATGGTTTACTTTAACCGCAAAAGAGTACAATGGGAAAACAATAGAACTTAGCATTAATAAGTTATAGAAATGACTCCCTGCCTGCACACATATGCACACACACACACACACACATACACACACACACAAAACCACACTCACACTCACCCTACAATGACATAATGTTAGCTAATGTATTAAGCCATGAGTCTTTTGGTTTATAAGACGGATAGTACAGGTGATGTTCTGTGTGTCCATGGGAGAATATAGGCGTGCTTGGATCCCAGTGGCAGGCAAGTCAACATGTGTATGAAGAGCTGAGACAATCCACTAAGCGGCCAAGAATGAAGAGAGGAAAAATCACGGGATTGGAGCCCTGGCAGGAAGGCTTATATTCCTTCCCTGCATGATGCCCTGCCTCTTATTGTGAACAAAACTTAAAAGAACATTGTATAATTGGCAGCTTCACGTTACCTTAAAGCACCTCCTTCTGCTGCTCACAAAGGCCAAAATGCCGCAGACAGCCTGACTGCAGCCAGCATAAGGACGACCATCCTCACAATGAGGGCAGTTTGACCTAGGAAGAGACTGGGTTGAGTAAACAAAACAGAAATAAGATGATTAGGTCATATGCATCATTTGTGTTGGAAATTAATCTTACAAGGATGGCATGCAAAAATATAAATGAAACCAGTTAAAGAAACATATAAAAAGGAAAACAAAGAAAGATAGAAATAACATGCACATTTTAAACTAAAACAAAGCCAAAAGAATTTGAGTGTCTTATTTAATTAGATGAATCAAGAATTTGGAAACCTGATTCATCTTCCTGGAATTATGCCATTGGGCTCTTCACATAATCTTAACTAATTTCAATCCTGAAACAATACTAAGTAAGAAATATTACTGACTTTCTTGCACAAAATATACAACATGACATCTGTTTCTTTATATGGGATAGTTCAAAAATCAGAACTAAGGTAATTTTCAAGGTTGAAATGAACACATTACAGATATAAGTTGCTTTTGTGAAATGAACAGTTTAGTATTATCTGCCTTGGTATCCAGAAATCCTCCAATTGTGATTGATGTTAAGTTAAAATTCGCTTTAAAAATCACGTTGGTTTTGCTGTCAGGGTTTTGAAATGGCCTGAGTCCAAAAGTAGTGAAATTCTCACCTGAGTTTGCTTGGCAGCAGATACCAGCAATCGGATTAACATCAGGTACTAGAAAATTGTAGATTTCTAGCAGACAAAGGGTAGCTTTATAAAACTGAATGAAAAATAAATGAAAAAGTGAAGTAAAAAGAAAATTGATAAAAATAAAGGAGTAGAAGTAAAATAGAGGGATACATGTTCCAAAAACCTTATTTACCATTTAACATGAATTATATTTGGATTTGTTCCTTATATATTATAAATATTTTTATATTTTTATTAAATTTTTATACTTATTCACATCATTAAAAATTGTTTGGGCTCTTTTCTTCTCCTTTTCTCTCCATGGACAGATTTCTAGGAGAGTGATGATCTGCCCTACCAGACACCCAAGTCCTTTGTACCAGCTTTTACAAATTGGTCTTTTTCATATTAGCCTTAAAAATAGAGTTTAGCTGTTTCTTTTGACATCTCAGTTCAGTCTTAACATATTACTCATGGGTTCCCATTCTTCCTTTCCCTCATCATTAATGAGTTATCCTTATAGGGAAAAAAAGTGCTGTCTGCTGACTCTCAAGCAAAATAGCTTTAAATAGGAGATGGTAGAAATAAATATGTGTGTCTCTGTGTATATATGCATCCTTCCATCAGTCCATGCATCCAGCCCTTCATTCTTATTTATATATGCAAACCAAGCCTGGACACCTGTGGACTGTAGAACTTGACTGTTCTCAGTGGGTTATATGCACTTCAAAAGCAAGAGTGAAGCCAACTAAAATATCATTTGCCTGTTCTCTATGTGCAAAGATCCATGCATTCCCCTGAAATGGTTAGAAATGGAGGGGGCAATGAGAGGGGAAAACTTGCAATGAATATTTGGTGCCATTTCTTGATAGCATGGAGAGGTGTAAGATGGAGAACTCCATGGTGCTGAGTGCCATACAGTATGGTTGTTTAGGGCTAACTGCTTTGTCCAGGTGTCCTTCTGGCCACAAACCACTCTTATCTGCTACCCAAATCTCAAAACATTTTTCTATCCCATAAGAAACTAAGATATTTATATTTTTCTTACTTTTCTTTATCTTTTCTCTCAAAATATCTTAAAGTATCCTAAGAAAATGAGTGATGATACTAATGCAATTATAATTTATATTTTAGAAATGTATCCTTAATTTTCTCATGAATATAATTAGTGTTCATATAAAAATGTACATTGGTCAAACATTAAACCCTTGTATATGCCAGATATTGTGTTAAAAGCTTTAAAAACTTGATTTGTGATCCTCACCAAAGTTTGCAAGGTAAATTTGACAGTTGTCATGTTTTGCAGAAGGAAAAATTGAGACTCACAATTGTTGAAAACCTGTCAAATTAAAAAGAGAGTTGAGTCTTTTCTATTACACTCTATTAAGCTCAAAATATTTGAATGTTGATAAGTCAAGATTAAAACTGGTGAAGGAATTTAGTTCATTTGTCACTTACTTTGGAGCTTAAAGAATGAGAAATACCTGCAAAAGCAGGCCTGTCTTCTAGCCAGCCTTCATGAAAGACCTCAGTAATTGGTCATGACATTTTTTTTTTCCAGCTCAGCCCACATTCAGTTTTGGAATTGTCAGTCTTTGATAAATGAGGAGAAATTCTGGCATTTCAAGTCTATGGATAGAATTTTATATCCTTTTTAATATGTTCTCCTGACACTTCTAATTACTGCCCTCTTTTCAGTCAGACCCCATGTAAATGTGTATGGGTGTACAAGTGTGTATATTTGCAGTTTCTTTTAACCAAGGCATGTGTCTATGAAGAATGCCTATGGACAATATCTAGACTGCTGTACAGTACTAACAATCATTTGTTTTTGCCATTTTTTGTGTGTTTTTGAGATAGGGTCTCACTACATAGTTCAGGTTGGCCTTGAGCTCACTTTGTAGCCCAGGCTGGTCTCGAACTCACAACAATCCTCCTGTCTCAGCCTACCCAAGTGATGAGATTACAAACATGTGCCACTACATCCAGCTACCATTTATGTTTTCTTCTATTTTTATCGCTTAGTTTTTTACCTTGCTATATCTCAGGAAATCCATTTTTAATCCTTGGGCAAGGGTATGAATAAAAGGCAGTTATTATCCTTTTTATAGAATATTGTCCCTAGAGAGTATCTTAGCATTTATTGCTAATTAATTCACTATTCATGATCATTTAGGTCTCAGTACTATTGCCTAAGGCTTTAAAGGACAAACACAGCTCTTTTGTTATATTAAAGCTTAATGAGCTTGGCTCTCATTATTTTATATGGATAATAAATTGAAAGGCTAAACCAAATCAAAATTTTATTTTTAGTTTTTACCCTAGCTTTTCAGCAGTTAAAATGTCTGGAAGATATATGATATAGTGAATGTTGTTATTGCTTTTTGAAAGAGAAATATATATTGCAGTTGGCCTAGCAGGGACTTAGCCATGCTTTGCAGATGGCATGTCATGGCCGAGCTCTTTGGTTCCGGGTAGGGGTGGCAGTATGGACAGCAGTGTCAGACAAATCCGGGTTCCAGCTCTGCTTTAACCTTCTACATATTGCTTCAAGTTCTCAGTTGTAAGTGTCTGTTTCCTAACCACTCTGAGCTTCAGTTGCCTTACTTGGTAAAGAGATTAATAATGGGCTGCTTCAGGATTGTTATTGGCATTATGGAGATTCTATCTGTAACACTACTATAATCACAGACACTTTTATGTTAGTGCTATTATTTATATACACGAAAGATACCAATTATTCAGTTATTGTTTAATGAACACCTTCTGTCAACAGTATTGTACAAGGCATCTTTAATAGGGAAACACAGAAAAATACCAGGTCTGGAATTTCCAGGAAGGAAATCATACTTATGTGTAATATAAGTAGCTACGCATAGATATATAAGAAAATTCATACAAAATTGCCTTCAGTTCTTTCCTCAGTGACAAACATTAAGAGCTATATGTACTTGGCCTCTTTCTCCTCACCTTCCAGAAGCTCCCAAGTGTTAACTATTAGCCCAGTGTTCCCACTTTGTGAACAGACTAAAGAACCATGTAGCCTATATCATTTTCCCCTTCTGACATTTTTCTTCTTGAGTTGGGGAGATTTGTGGATGGGCACTAGAAATATTGTGTAACTTTTATTTATGCTCTGGTTTTGATTAATTTCATCAAAGCTGCAAAGCTGATGCATTAAAAGAGTGACTGAAGAGTGAGGAAAAATTTGTTTTAAAACTATTGCAATAAAGATATTGTCATCAACCCTTGTCACTTCTGATACACCTATCACTCTTTCTGGAGCAGTTCCCTCTTGTACAAGATGTGATTTTAAAAAAAGATATGCTGAATCTTCCTACCGAGTACCATCCAACAGAAAGGCAGCCTGGTAAAAACATCAGAGAGTATGCTTGTCCACCTTACTTACCAGATCTGGCACCCTGTGATTTGACTTCCGGATCTTCCCCCAAGTCAAAATCACTATGAAAAGGTAAATGTTTTGAAAATGATTAAGGACATAAAGGCGGCCGTAAAGGCACAAACAAAGGCCCAAAGAGGACTTCCCGAACTGCTTCAGAAAATGGCAAGAACGTGGGATAAATTTATTGAAATCAAGGGGGAATACTTTGAGAGGAGTAAGGCAATGTATTTTTACTGTGTTTAAGTACATATTGTATTTTGCTACTATACCTTAGAGTATGTTTACCTGAATTTTTCTTTTTCTTTTCTGCAATCTCCAAAGCTAAGCAATTGCCTCAGAGGCATTTCCTCACCTGAAATTGCTCTGCTTCTGAGTTTTTTAATTCTGAAATTCTAATCTCTAAATAAGATATTTTGGCATTTTATTTCTCAAATTACGAGTGTTGTCTTTTGTTTCATTGTAACCCTGAGTTTGCCTTCTATCTTCCTTGGCTCTCTCTTTCTTCCTTTGTTTCCTTCTTTCAGTTTTTCTGCATTTTTGTTTTGTTTTGTTTTGTTTTGTTTTATAAATTTTATTTAAAGAGAAAAAAGCAAACCAGAAAAAAGGGTGGAAATAATACAGAATTTCAAAAAATACAGTAAGAAATTACTAGTTGATAAATTACATATTGTCCTCTTAGAAATAGTTGTTCATGTTACAAAACTAAAGCATACAGAGTGGACATTTAAACAGTGAGGCTGCAAACAGTTCTGTTTGACAATCCAACAAAAACTTAGTAATATAGTTATCAATCCTACACACTTAAACATACATGCTGTTATATCCTTTAGAGCACTGTCTTTTCCTCCTTTTGCTTTTTAAGTCCATTATCTGTTTAGTTATATCATGTTTCATCTTGCTCAGTACCATACTGATCTGTTTTGTTGTTATTTTCTTTTTAATCACCTTATATAATTCTGTTTTTTTTAAGGTAGTAGAAATACAACAGAACAAGACAGAACAAAGCCAATTGAGACAGTGCAGTAAATATGATACAGAACTTCACAGCAGGCTACCAGGATAACAGTAATAGATACCATCGTGTATCTCATTATCTTCACAATAGTTGTCTAGTCAATTAAGTATAGCAAAATCAAACCAAAGACAAAACATTATAAAATCAATTGAAAGAGAATATTGAATAGAGCAAAACAAATAGAATGAAACAAAACTGAAAACAACACTTGCCTTCAAAGAGAAGACAGAGGAGACCCCCTATATTTGCAGTGTTGCATACAGTCATCCTGCCAAGAGATGCTCTGTACCCAGTTGCTAATGGGGCGGGGGTGTTTGGAGGGGATTGGGATGTTTGATTCCAAGCTCGTGCACCCATAGGTTCAAGAGACACTACAGGGTCTCCTCCTGGCTCACACTGGAGGAAGGCGCTTACCAAGAGGGTGGGCGAATTGCTTCTTTGTGCAGGCTGCTGGGTTCCACCATGGCCATGGCTGGATCTCTGGGGCCTTTCTTTGGTTCTCCTCCTGGATCACGCCGCAGGGAGGTGCTTACCAAGAGGGCGGCCGAATTGCTTCTTTATGCAGGCTGCTGGGTTCCACTATGGTCCTGGCCAAATCTCTTTTGTTTTGTTTTTTTGAAACGGAGTCTTACTATGTAGCCCAGGCAGACTTTGAGCTTTGACTTTTGAGCCTCTGGCCTCAGCCTGCCAAAGTGCGAGATTACAAGTGTGCACCACCGTATCCAGCTCACAGAATCTGTTGTCTTCCACATTTTTGTGGTTTCCCAATCCTTTCATGTATTCTTTGCTTTAATCATTATAGTCCTATGTTTTAGGTAACACCACTCTGTCTCTCTCTCTCTCTCTCTCTCTCTCTCTCTCTCTGTCTCTCTCTCTCTTTGGTACCAGGGATTGAACTCATGACTGGGTGCTTGCAAGGCAGGCGCTTATGCCATTGAGCTAAATCCCCAGCCCAGCACCATCCTCTCTCTCACCACCCATAAATTTAAACACTAAAAAGATCTGAAAAGAATTTAAATATTGCCACTCAACATCAGTTCTGACAAAACCAGTGTGAGAGTTGTCTTATGACATTTACGCTTTATGCTGTTGACTATAGATAATTACATGCATTATTTTGGACCTATTCACATATTTTACTTGGTGTGACCTAGCTACTACAGTCTTGCTGGGTTTTACACCTATGGTATAATATGTGGGGTATTGTTGCATCTCTCTGTAATTCATACAATTCTAAATTTTAAAAATACACTTGACAACAAAAGCTTGAATTCAGGAACTGTGAGTATTACCTTTACTTTATTTTCAGTTGAGAAGTATGAAACCAAAATAGAGTCACACAAGAAATAGACAATATAACTGAGACCAAGCATTCACCCTTTACACAGGCTAGCTTCTTACATCTGAGTTGTAGATTTTTCTGACACATTTTCTCAACCCTCTTCTGGACATTTTACCACTGTGTGTTCAATAATTATCTTATTTCTAGTCTTTTTTGGAAGGCAAGGTAGGGAATCCTGTATGTATATCAGTGCCATTATCCATTTTTATATCAAGTTTCCGCTATATCCTCAATACAGCCCTTCAAGTGTCCTGTCATTCCAAGGCCATACCCAGGCTTTGCTCCCTAAAATTCCTCCCTTCATGATTCCTGCTCAAGGTTTATCTAATTACATACATCTACTTTCTTCGTGATCTCATGCTATGTTATCTTTATTATTTATTTATTTATTTATTTATTTTGGTATAGGGGATCAAACTCACAACTGTGTGCTTGCAAGGCAGACACTTATGCCACTGAGCTAAATCCCTGGCTCCTGTCATGCTATCTAATACCTCCAGCTTGATCTTCCGAGCAGATTTTTTCGAGTTATTCTCTTGCTTAGTCATTGTCGGTGGTGTTTCTTTAGCTATGGTATTGATTCTCCAATTCTTAGCACAGGATTAAAGGGTCTTCCCGTAGGGTGTCCCTGGCCTGTGTTTTTGACACTTCCATCATTGCGGAGGCTGGTGCCTGACTCCCACAATTTAAAGGAGGAGAGGTTTACTTTGGATCATATTTCAGTTCATTGGCATCTGGCTCCAAGGGAGAGGAGCATGGTCCAAGGACATGTGTAGAGAGAGGCTGCTCGCCATGCCATCTCAGAAGCAACCAGCTTGTTCAAGGAAAGAGACAGGAAGGGAGATAAAGTCTTTTAGGCCCCATCCCCAATCTTGTGTCAAGATCCTATCTCCAAACAGCAAGTCAGCTATAAGCCCCACTTTTAAGCATGTGAGGCTTCAGTGGGACATGCAGATATAAACTTTTACAGCCTACATACCTACTCTGACATTTTAGAGCTTTCAAATCACTCTTGATAGTCTCATCATATGAGATTATTCCAGGTTTCTGAACTATGCAGATACACATATACCTCGTGTCTTTAGTCACATGGTTTTCTTTGCTTGGAATGCCTTCTTTTTCTTTGAGTCTTGATGACATGTATCTGATTGAGTTTTCAAAGCCCATTTCTTCTAGTGCTGGCACACACAATTTAAACTTAAATATCTCAAGCTTATCCTTCTTTATAACTGAGTAATACTCCATTGTATAAAAACACATTTTTTTATTCATTCCTTATTTGATGGGTATTTGGGTTGTTTCCAAGATTTAGCTATTACAGATGGTACAACCATATGGAATTCAGTGTGGAGATTCCTCAGAAAACTAGGATTAGAGGTCCCATTCAACCCAGGTATTCCCCTTCTGGTATCTTCCCAGAAATATTAAAAACATCATGCCACAGCTATATATATATATATATATCCATATTTATATCATTTATACTATTTATATGATTTTGCTACTATTTATTTATTAGCCCCTGACAGCTTGTCTTTTTATTCTCCCTTTGACATCCAGATTTATTAATGACACATAAAAATACTTAATGTTAATTGACTTAAATGAAAATATAACCTTCATGTGAATCGTGTCAGTGAAGGTTGCATTATTTGTGTTTCCCTTCAGTTAAGGAATACTAAAATATAATGAGCAAGTTAAATATGCCCTTCTTAAGTTTACATAAGTTAACATTCATTTTAAATTTCAGTTTTTTATTATAACATTGCTGCAGGAAGTAGAAGGTGCCTGGAATCAGCTTAGTGCTTAATACTATGTACGGGTTGGGTAAGTGGGTAATGAATCCAATAATCATATTCAAGTCCTAATGGTTAGCTAATAAATAATTACAGTGGTACCTTAGTTCCACAGCTTAATTTGTTCTACAATTTTGGAAGAGGCAGCCACTTTTGTATCATGCAGGAAGGATAACTGAGGCCATATTGTCACTAGATGCAGAGTTTGCAAACAAAAACAAAATTTCACCAAATGCTTCTGCTTGGGAACCAAATGGTTTGCAAACAAAAGCATTCTTGAACTGAGGTAGCACTGTGTTTATTCTATTTAATTCCTATCAGGTATGAATTTATGTCTAGATTTCTAATTTTTTTGTTGACTTAGTGTTCTATTACTACATAAATTCTCCATATTTTAAGTTTGGACTCCTTTTTTAAAGTTACATTTATATTTCATTAGTATAAATATAAGTTGAAAGTAAAACTTTGAATATTTTGACTTGTTAAGGAAACACAAAACATAATGCTTTATTTTGGTGAATCCAATGATTTATTCAAGAATTGAACATTAATTCTTACACATAAATAGTATGTAACAGTGCTGGTGAAACTATGGCAGTGTCTTATTTGTTTTTCTTTTAAGACAAAAGATGTTAATGTATGAATTGTTTTTTCCTAAACTAAAACCTTGATATTCAGATTTTATAGCAATAAATAGGTGTTGGGACTGCAATAAATAAGTGGGTTTTGGGTTATTGCTTGGAAACTAGGTCATTATCACTGAAATATACTTTTCCTACTATTAAAGTGTTTATACATTTTATTTTGTATCTATTAATAGTTTTTTCATATTGAGAATTTTACTTTTAATACTTGCTGAAAGATTTTTATTTGCTTTATAAACAATCTGTACAGTTGTTCTTTGGGAAGATAAATTTGCACAAGAATCTTAGCTTGAAGTTTGCTATTAATTTATGTATACATTTGCTATATCATTTGCATACATTTTTTTATTTTTCTCCTTCATTTTTCCTCATCCTTTGAGGAAGACAAATGAGCTGAGTTATGTCCAATGATTTTGTCATAAAATCCTGTTCCTCTGTTTGCATGGAGTGATTATCAACCATCATAAATGACAGTGTGCCAAGGGACAGATACTATCATTCATAACTGACATCTTGCTTTTGACCTTGCTGCTTTTTCTTATTATTCCTGTCAGATGCTCCCTAAGAACTTTTCATTTTTATTTTTTCCCATCATTCTTCTATGTTCAGTGAAACATTTTTTTTTCTCCTTCAGAAACCAAATGTAGTATGAAAGACAGTGGAAATCAGCCATCAAGTACTAAGTAGGAATTCATCTCAAATATCAGTGTGGGATTTTAATTGGATTAGTGAGCCTTTTCTAAACAGAGTACAGTAAAGGTCTTGTAGAAGTCATTCTAAATGTCCCTTGTCAGGACAGTCCACTCTATGACTTGTTTTTGTATTACCTAACGTTTGGATCAACTACAGTACATTCTAGGAAACTTTCTATATGAATGAACTGATTCACTGTTTGGGAAAAATGCTCTTTGGATAGTTTTTCACTGTTTATTTAGCATTTATACCATTTAGGGATGTAAACTATACTCATTAAAGTTAGTTTTCCTCTCTATCAAAGATAGATCACACATTAATACTTGTTTAGTTAATTTTTAAAGCAACTTTCAGCCATTATTAGCAACCTAATACAACACTTTAATTCACTAAATTGAACTCCGGTACGCATGTACTCATTAGATAAATGATTATTTAATGCCTACTGTAGGCCAAGCTTTATTTCCGGTATGAGAGATCCTGAGGTAAATAAAATAGAGAAGATTTCTGTTCTCCTAGACAATTAATTGTAGTGGGGAAAACAATTAACAAGATTTTGGAAGATAAAAGGTGAAAGGTGCATTAAAAATTAAAATGCACCACTCTAATAAGAATGAGCATGGAATTCATTTTGAAAATTGTAAAGAGGCTTCTCAAAGGTGATATTTAAAGAGAAAAAAACCAATCCCTAAATAGTGTTTTCCTGTAGTTCCAGTAAGTGCATTCTTGATATGTCATCTCTTTCTCCCTTAAACTTATATTAAATACCTGTCAACAGTTTGAAAAGGAAACTGAAATATTTTGCATATTTTTAACATGTACAGTTACAGATTACATTCTATACATGCTCAGTTATACAATGTAATTACTCCTTTTTACAGTTATTTATTGAGCACATCCTGTGTGGAAGGCACTGAGGTTGGTACTACTTATCAGATTTTCCCCATGGTGGCATCCTGTTCAATGGGAGAGACAGATGTTTATAAAGTCATTCCACCAAAGAAGGCTATATATAATCACATCTGTGATGAGTGCTAAGAAAGACAAGTGCATTGTGCTATTGCAGTGTGAGGGAGGTACAATATCCCCTTGCTGAGAAGGTCATTGAAGCCCTCCTGAAGAAATGATAAATCAGCTGCAACATGAGCAGGAATTAACTGGGTTAGGATGGGGTAAGACAAAAAGTATGACTGTCCAGAGATGGAGGTTGCATAATTCAGGGACTAAGGAAGGTGGGTGTAACTGGAGTAAGAAGAATAAAGAGAATTCTAGAGGAAATGAGATTGGTCAGAGGCTTTTAAGTCTTTTGTACATGAAATTGTGTTGTCCACTTATCAAGCAGATATCAGATTATGGACACAGATTTCATATTCTCTTGATAAGCCCATTTTGTTCAAGGCATGCCAGTTGTACTGCTGGTTGTACATGAACACAGATTCTTCAGGTATAATATGGACTACTTGTGCAAGATATGTGTCCTGCAGATATCATATAGCAACTACACATTGCTACTCAAAGAATACCCTGATGACAGTTGAGTGGGTGATAGAATAGGCATTGATCGGGGATACTGTCTTCCTTCATGTGTAAACTAAGATATATGACAATTGACTTTCAGTCTCATAAAAAAATTTTAGCCCCACTAACTATATTTGAAGGCCTAAATAATAGCTGTCAGTTGTTGCATTATTGACAGCCAGTCATAAACATGAAGAGATGTTTTCCTATGAACAAGTTCAGCTTTATTGGCCTAAGTTAAACTGACGGCTTCACCTAAGAGTCATATTTTGGTTGCCTAAATATTTAAAGAAACTAGTCACAAATAAAGTTTTGGATTTAAAGGAACACTATTCATAAAAAGTGAAGACTTTTGCCTTTAGAATTATTTCATAACACGTGAAACATTTCATAAAATGTACATAGCCACACACATCTATTCAATAAGCATATTGATTTATCCCTCAAAATTACTTTTTCAGAGCAGAGAATTTCCTGTAAACACAAAAGCCACTGAGTGTATATTTTTCTTTCGGTATAATAGCTGCAAGATGTTTCTGTGGAAAACATATTATGTAAATGTAAAATAATTAGTCTTATTTATGTTTTATTTTTGAAAATTCAAAATTGCATTAACTTACATGTAAGCGTTAAACATTTCAATATACTTGAAGTTAAAGGAATGTAAATTTTATGATACATTTTCTCATTTTTTCAGATAGTTGATCTTTTAGATAATTTGGCGGATTATGTGTATATTTGTCTGCTAGATATAGATGGTATTCTAAATTCTAGTCACTCTTTTACATTTCTTAAAAGATATTTTAAAGATATTTTTGCATCCTGTGGAGGTTGTTAATGCTAGTAAAATGATCTTTATGGCTCAAAATATTCTCTATTCTTGTCTGGCTGGGATTATAGCTCTTTGGTACAGCATACTTTTAGCATGTGTGAGGTCATGGGTTCGATTCCTATCACCACAAAAGTGCTATAAATTGTAACAAAGAGAGGGTGATTTGTTATAGACAGAGTTTCTTTGCAAAAGGAAACGACAACACTGTGGCAAATTTTCTTAATTTTCCTTCATTTGAGAGTCTTGGATGAGATGTCTTAGGATTGGGGTATAGTCTGATGTGGATGGAAATCTTGGATCTGTGTTCACCCTTTCTGTGGGAGGTGGAAGTCAGACTGATTTTTCAATAATGTTTGGCATTCATAGAGAAATTATTAGACTTTGTTTTTTATTGGACGCATGGGTTTTCAGTCCTTTGGCCTGGGAGAATAGTTTTTTCCTATTGGAATACCAAGGGTGCTAGCTTGAGAGACAAGAAACAAAAAGAAAGGTTAGGCAACTTGTTACTTTTGTAGTATTTAGAATACCTCTTAAGGAAACACAAAAAGTGTTTCCTTAAGACCTGAGGTCCCTCCTCAGTCTACTTCTCTCCACTTCTCATCACCTTATATTTTTACATAATTTCATGTTATATCCAGGGATTTCAGTTGCTTCTAACAAGAGGGCCATAAAGAAGCAACTCCACCAAAATCTTTCCTAAGTAGGACATTGATGGATGGCTAGAGTAGAGATTGGTAAGATGAAAAATGTGATAAAGATATCAGTGGAGAAAGAGAGGTGGAGCTCAAAAGGTTTGGAGGAAAGTTGCTAATTGTGGCATATTTATATGCCATTGAAGTTGGATAGTTATATATAGTAAATTTATAAGATTTAAATTTCAAGTGGTTCTATCAATCAATATGTTTCTATATTTTGAAGTTGTGCTCTTTTTCATATTTCTTATTATCTTCTTGTGACTTAAGAAGAGATAATAAAGTATCAAGTAAAACACAATGCAAAAGCAAATATGCAATGTATAAGGTAAAGGACTAACAGTAGTAATACTTGGGAAATCAATTAAACTTGAGGAAAAGGTTAAATTACAAGAGAAAGTACTTGTTCAATTTCTAAGTATTTGTTTGGTGTTTGGTGGTGCTGGGGATTGAACTAGGGACCTGGTACATGCTAGGCACCCACTCTAGCACTGAACTACAGCCCTAGTTCCACTTCATATTATGAAACTATTTTTTCTATTAATTTCTATTTTTAGCTATTATTAGCATGGTTAAATGCTTCTCATATATTTATTGCATTAAGGTCTTGAATTTAAAATCTACGTGAATGTGAGAGATACATCTCTGAGCAATGGAAAAGTCATGGTTTATAAGTGAGAGATTTTTATCTTTCTCAATTTAAAAAAGAGCTGAAGTCAGGCTATTAAATAAATAAGTAAAACCAGAATATATGTGGAACAAAGTTTTGGTAATTTATTCCATAACCACTTTTTAAAAATTCTCTTTATTAAGAGTGTGTGTGCCTTCTTCTCAGCAGTACATGGGACATTCTCTAAAACAGACCATATACTAGCCCACAGAACATATTTAAGTAAATGCAAAAGAATTGAAATTATCCCATGCATGTTATCGGATCATAGTGCTGTGAAACTAAAAATTAATGATAAAAGAAATTGCAAAAAACCTACAAACACATGGAAACTGAATAATATACTTTTGAGCAATCAGTGGGTCACAGAGGAAATTAAAGAAGAAATTAAACAATATTTACAAGTCAATGAAAATACAGACACAACTTACCAGATTTTGTGGGATGCAATGAAAGCAGTCCTCAGAGGAAAATTTATTGCATTGAGTTCCCACATCAGGAAGACAGAACGAACACAAATAAACAACCTGATGCTACAACTCAAAC
>PVJX010030171.1:0-21791 GCA_004027295.1 Dolichotis patagonum
CAATTCAGAGTGACTTTAAGGGGAGACCAAATCTATGGAGAGGCCCACGGAATCAGCTGGGACTCTGTTACACCTGCCTGGTGGTCTAGTTTCTCCCTCTGCCATTCTTGCTTCTGTCATTCCTTACAAGCATTTATTCTGAGGATGCTTCACAATAAATTTTCTGTATGCTACCTCAGTGTGGCAGAGTCTATTTCCCAGGGCACCCATGTGGTGGCATTCTACAACTGGCTTTTGACCTAATCCATAGTCTAAAGAGTCATCCATGTTGAGGTGTATCCAGTACATTTATTATAACTACTACACAGTCTTCTAGTCTATGGTAAATTACACTAAATTTAGCACTCACACTTTGAGATAAATGGTTAGTTCTTTCCTACAGTTGCAAAAGTCTCCAAATGAATGTCTATATGTCCATTTTACACAGTGGAGAGATTTTCTAGGGTCTGTAAGTAGAAGTAGCAAAACCTCAGTTGCAGATTATGTGTGATGGAAAATTTAGTTAGTATTAATTGTTTTCTAAAGTGATTATAACAATTTGATCTCTGTCCAGAGACTTTTGGGAGTTCCTTTTTCCCCCAATGGTGTCACAAATACCTTGTGTTGTCAGCCTGAGAAACAGTTAATTAATTAGTGTTTTTCAGGAGAAAAAAGTAAAGTTGTAGAGACAGAGACAGAAAGTACATGATAAGGAATGAAAAGAAATTGAAGAAAATAAAATAAAATTTCCTGTTTTCCTCAGATTATCCCCTCTTGTGCTTACATGCTGGCAAATAGTTTTCAAAGACCAATTCATGTAGCCTGGCATGGAGGTGCATTCTTATAATCCCAGCACTCAGGAGGCTGAGGCAGGAAAATCACCCTGAGTTTAAGGCCAGCCTGGGCTACACAGTAAGTTCAAAGCCAGCCTAAACTACAAATGAGACTCTGCCTTAAAGAACTAAAGCCAACACAAAGCAAAGCAAAAAAACCTCTCACAATTCAATGATATAGTCACAACATCTTCTTTAATATCTTCTGCCAAAGTGGAGAGCTTACCTTTCTCTAAACCAGAGCATTTTATTCATGCTTTTACTGTGGAATTTTTTAATGTCTCTGCTTTTTGTGTGTGTGTATGCTGGGGATTGAACTCATGACCTCACACTTGCCAAGCGGGTGCCTATACCGTTGAGCTATATCCCCAGCCCCAAGATTTTTTTTTTTTTTTTGGTACCAGGACTTGAACTTAGGACCTCGCAATTGCCAAGCAGGCACTATGCCACTGATTTACATCCCCAGCCCTCTCTGATTATTTTTCATCACTTTCTGTCATTAAACTGTGAGTCCTTGGGATCAGATATTACTTTCTGTTTGTCTCTGTATGCCCTGTTCCTGGTGGGAGGTGAATAACAACAATGCTTGCTGGGTTAATGGTGTTGAAAGGACCCATATATCTAAAATGATCTTAATCTACTCATTTTTTTCTCTAACCGGAGAAGACCTACCTGCTACAGCAGGGTATGTGGAGAATCTATCTCCCTAACTTCATGTAAGCACAGGTTTATGATATACTGATATGATGGCCACTCAAATTCATCATCTAGGTCAATAGTCATATTTTACACATAAACCTGGGCCACCACCAATTCTTACAGCTAGCCATGGATCAGTTCATTTTGTGGATTTTTTTCTCAAGAGTTTAATTACAATTTCAGTTCTCCTGATTCTTTTTTTTTTTTTAAAGTGTTGACACTCTATGGTTTACAGCTTAAAGACAGTCTGAGGCATGTTTTTGTAAATAAAGTTTTTTTTGTAAATGAAGTTGAAAGACAGACGTGCTCATTTGTTTACTTATTATCTGTGGCTAGTTTTGCTCTACAGTAACATAGCTGAATAGTTACCACAGACAGAGAAACTGGCTAATCTGCAAAGCCTGAACTACTTATTTGTAGTCTGGACCATTAGAAAGGTTGCTGACCTCTGCCTGCTTTGTTGATAAGGTAATGCTGTGTAACTAATAATGATTTCATTCTTAAGTGAATAATACAGTCTTTGGTTTAAGCTCTTAATAATATACCCAAGTTATTTCTACCATGAAATGTATTTTTCCACCTTCCATAGTTTCTGTTAGTTAAGTACAAGAAATGAACTTTATAAGGTCATTCAGGATTTGTTACTTTGAGGCCAGCTCTTCACCCACTGCTTCTCTGTCCCACACATGGCCTTCCTAAAATTAAAAATGAAAATCCATTACTTAAATTAGCAACTTCTGTTAAAGCATACTGTATTGCTTATTAAGTGAGCGTTGTTATCCACACTAAATCTGTCACAGATAAAAAATTATGCACAAAGAAGAGCGCAATCCTCTCCTTAACTGGAAGCTCCAGAGCATACTTACATATGTATGGAGGTCCCCAAATGCTTGGTTTCATCTGATTTTGCTGAAAGAAGTATAGAAATGATGGAATCAGGCAGTGTCCTGCTGGCACACATCTGTATAGACCTCAGAAGCATTTTTTATTTCAGCAGAGATCTGCAATAAATTATCCTTAATAATTTGGCTCCTGAAATGGATCCAATATTAGACTGGTAAACTTGCGTGTTGTGCAAATGCTCACAGCTAAATCATGATTCTTTAATTTTCCCCAAATCCACTAGTGGTCCAACATTGGGATTATGGGTGTGAGTGTTACATCTGTGCTAGGCAGGTATTCTGCATACAATACAAGGAACAGAAAGAGGCTGGTTTCTCCTTCCACCTGCTTTGTTGCTTATGCTGTCTTCTACCACTGAGGACTGTTGCCCCTCTGCCATGTGCCATCCTGCTTTGGACCCACCCAATTGTGGACTGAAACCTCTACAAATTGTGAGCCAAATAAGGCTTTCCTCCCTTAACTTTTGGGCATTGGGTAGTTTGTTTCACAATGAGAGAAAGATAACTAAGACAAATTTGGTACCACAGAAGTGGGGTCCACTGCTGATTATGTGGTTTAAGAACCTTTGAGAGTGGCTTATGGAAAGAGATTGGAAAAGGTCAGAGATGCCAGCTGAAAAAAGAAAAGCTAGAATGCCTTAGATTGTTCTGCATGGGAGATTCTGGTAAGAGCTCAAAAGATCAGAAGACTGATAGAAACCTTGCCAGTAAAGATGAGGCTCTGGAGATTTCTGGGAAGAAGGACTTCATTGTCTGTTAGACAAAGTATGTTATGGCTTGGCAGAAAACTTGTCTAAATTTTGGTCCAGAAACTTTGCCTGAGACTAAGATGGTGGACTAATTAATCTTGCAGAAGAAATTTTAAGGCTGTCTAATGTTAAGGTTGTGGCATGACTGCTATTGGGGCAAGTGATTAGCCAGATCTATGTTGACAGTCAAGAGCAAAGAGGCCAGAAGAATGATTTAAAACATTGTGAGCTTGGACAGAAAAGAAGCTCCAGTGAAACTGGCCTGGAAAGATAGAGCAGAGGAGTTCTTGATTGCTGAAAAGAAGCAGAAAAATAGAGAAGATGTCTTGAGGGCATCACAAGAAGCAGGAGGACTCTATCCTTTATACCCTCAAAAGTGCAAAACTGAGACTTTGCTTTGAGAAGAAATCTTCAGACTACCATATTCCATAATAGTGGCAACCTAGAGAATTCATTCTTCAGAATTGGATTCAGAGTGCTCAGTGATCTAGGTATTTGACCCCTATAGTCAAGAGAGGAAAGCCTGGCTACTGCTCCTGCTGGTAGGAATACACTATGTAATTTAATATTTTTTTTTAGTTTAAAGAGAATAAAACAAAACAGAACAGAGTAAAACAAAGCAAATCAGAACAGAACAATGCAAGCAGCACAGGAATTCAAAACAAAACAATAGGATACCAACAGTGGCTACCATAATGTCTCTTGTTTTCTTTGAAATAGTTGACCATACCTTCACACACAGTAATAGCAAACATAACAAAATAGTATAAAACCAATCAAAAGAATAAAAGCATTTCAGGACTTCAAAACCAGATGGCAAGAAATGAACAATTGTTACTATAGTATCTCATCTCTTCAAAAAAGTTGTCTCGGGGATTTAGCTCAGTGGCATAAGCGCCTGCCTGGAAAGCGCAAGGTCCTGAGTTTGATTCCTGGTACCAATTAAAAAAAAAAGTTGTCTATACTATCACATATAATAAAGTCAAATGAAACACTACAGAATAGAACCAATCAACACAAAAGAATAAAATCATGACAGGACTTCAAAACAAGATGATAGGAAATCAGCAATGGCTATGATAATGTTTCGTTTTCTTCACAATAGCTGTTCATACCATCATACATAATAAAGTCATACAAAACAAAACAATAAAACCAATTAAACAAACAAATGAAAGCATTATAAGACTTCAAAATAAGATAATAGAAAACCAAAAATGATTACTATAATACATCCCATTATGTTCAAAATGGCTGCCCATACCATCAGACAAAGTAAAATCTAATAAAAGAAGACAGGACAAAGCCAAACCTTAAAAAATTGTGAAAACAATACAAGAGTTCAAGACAAGACAATAAGAAATTAACAGTAGTTACCGCCTTTCCCTCCCAAGTCTTTCCTCCCCTATCTCTTTTATAATAACTATTTTGCTTTTTGGATCCCATTAACTCCTTCTGTTTTTTATTCTGGGGTTCACAAATATGAGTTCAAACTGTTTTGCTCATAAATGTGATCTCCAGTTGCATCCATTTACCTACAAGAGCCTCAAGATTATTCTACTTCATAGCTGGGTAACTTTCTGTTATATGAAAATACCATATCTTTCTTATTCGTTCTGCAGTTGATGGGCAAGTTACCCTTGCTTTTTTCTGGTCTCCTGTTGCGTGGAACAATTGCATTCTCTCCTTTGATTTTAAGTCTATGAATTTCCTTTCCAGTTAAATGTGTTTCTTGTATACAGTATATTCATGGATCTTGTGTCTTGAGCCTCTCTACTTGTGTTTCTTTTTATTGCTGAATTGAGGCCATCTACATTAATGGTTACAACCAGCATACATTGGTTTGTCTCTGCCATGCTATCCTCCTGCTGTTGGCTCTCCAATTTTCCCCTTCATTCAATTGCCTGTCTTGTTTGGTGATCCTCCTCTGCTGCTGTTCCTGGAACCATGGTCATCTTTATCTCTCTCTAGAATATCCTATAGCACCCTCTGTAGGATTGGTTGGTGGTCATGAATTCCTTAAGTTGTTGTTTATCATGGAAGTATCTTATTTTTCCATCAATTTTGAAAGATAGTTTTGCATCAGTCTGGATTGGAAGTTGTTTTCTTTCAGGATTTGAAACACTTCAGTCCAAACTCTTCTGACTCGATGGTTTGTGTTGACAAATTTGCTATGATTCTGATGGGTTTTCCTTCATAGGTGATCTGTTTCTTTTCTCTAATAGCTTTTAATATTCTGTTCTCATGATGGATTTCTGGGATCTTGATTATTATGTGTCTGGGTGTAGATTTACTTTGGTTATGGCTAGTTGGAGTCCTATGTGCCTCACTTACCTGTATGCTAGATCCTTTCCCATGTTTGGGAAGTTTTCTGCTATACTTCTGTAAATAGCCTTTTTATTTCATTTGTGTTGAGCCCTGCTTCTTCACTAATACCTATCACTCTTAAATTATGCTTCTTTGCATCATCTTGTAGCCATTGTATTGTTATTTCTTAATTCTTTTTTATTTTTAAGAGATCTTTCCTTTCATGATTGCTAGCTGTAATCCTGTCTTCAAGGTTTGAAAGTCTATCTTTAGTCTCTTTCAAGCAGTTTTGCCAGCTTTTGACTGACTTTTTAATTTCCTGGATCTCTCTCTGAATCTGTTTCATGCACTGTAATTCCTTGTTCATTCAAGGATTGCATCATTTTCCTGTGCTCCTCTTTTTTAATCTATGTCTTCTTTAGATATGCTGAGCATTTCTTTCATTATGTTTGTGATTTCTTCTTTTACCTGAGACATTATTTCTGATTTGATTGCTTTTGCAATATCATGAAGTTTTCTTCACTTCAGTTGCTATCCTCTCAGGGATTTCAGGTGTGTGAATTTCATTTTCTTCTTGATTGTATCTCCCAAACTTGTTCTGTGTGGCCTGGAGGTCAGACATTGCCTTTTGCTCCTTCATCTTAACATTCTTCTGGGTTCCTCCCAATAGCCTGGTTGTGGCACTTCCCATATTGGCTGCCCTAGGTGGGATGCATGGGGCTTACCTGGATGCATGTCCCTGCTCCTGCTATATGCCTGCAGGAAGCAGCCTTCTGGTGCAGTGGCTAGCAGGCAGAGGTAAATCTGCTGGCTCTCTCTGCTCATGCTGCCTGCCTGCAGGAAGAAGCTTTCTGGTGGTGGTAGCCAGCATGTGGAGATGGATCTGCTGGCTCTCTCTGCCCATGTTGGCTGCCCACAGGAAGGAAGCTTCTGGTGGCAGCGGCTGACAGGCAGAGGTGGATCTTGAAAAGTCTTGTCCAAGTACAAATTACTGTACAATTATAGCAGTGGTCTAACGTGGTGGAAGGCCAAAGCAGGAAAGGTTACCACTTCCTGCTTCTTCTTCAACCTTAATTGCAGCTCCCCTTCCTGTTTGCACTCACAGAGAATTCTAATTGGCTCCTCACATATCATCAATATCTGTCCCATGAGCCACTTTTGATCAGAGGCCATATAACCCTCTGCCTCTCTGTATCTGGTTGAAAGAGATCCCAGCCACCATGGGTTGTGTGTTCCTTTCCATATCCTCAACTCAATAAACCTGTTCATTTTGTACTTTTTGCTTCTCTATTGAGCCAGAATAACTGATCTGCTGGCTCTCTTTGCCCATGCTGGCTGCCTGCAGGAAGGACCATTATATAATTTTTAAAACCAATCTTGGGTAATATCAGCAAGGATAAAAGCAGGGAATAATTGGCCTATAATAGGCAATAGGTTTCAGAGTAGAAATAAATAAAAATAAAACAGTATCTTCAGTTTAACTCAGTGCTTTCAAACCATGATGTTTACGTGGACAAGGAATCCTAAATCAAATCATTCCTTTGACATATTTTTCTATTTCCCATAAAAATAAACTAATAGGGAAAAGGGGGGTAAATGGAGGTAATGATCATACTATGTTAAGTGAATATATGAACATGCCAAAACAAAACCCATTATTCTGTCTAATTACACACTAATACAAAATAAGTTGTTTCCCACTGTTGCAGGAAAATTCCCAAGTCACACTAAAAGGAAGAGTGTTTGCATTGAGGAGATAAGAAGGCAGCTTTTAATCTTCATGCCAACGGACTGTTATGGGATAGTTCCTCAAAGACAACAAGCCTAAATTTACAGAGAGCTTAATTTATATAGAATGTAGAAGTAGGAGGTACAAAGCAAGTGACAAAACATTGCATAAATGGTTATATGTAATGAGTCATGTATTAAAAGGCAGGCTAGACTTGAACAGATTTGTTGAAGCAGAAGAACTATTTATCATAATATAGAAACATTCTGGGAAGAAGGAGAGGGGGCCCTTATAGGGTGAGCATAGTATAGAAACATTCCAGGAACAAGGGGAGGAGCCCTTCACAGAGCGCATAGTTAAAGGTGTCTTTTACTAGCCCAGGGTGCCTTAAAGTATAGGCAATTTCAGTGACTCAGTGCTTATCAGAGTTATGCAGCTGAGTTCTAGACACTGTCACAGTCTATTGAATTCAGAAGCAGAAACCTGGTTAGAGACTTCTACTTGCTCTCTAATTTGTATTATGAAATACCTATAAGTTTGTTATTTTATAAATATGTTCTTGCATTAATTGTACCCCAACACTACCATAGTTTTTAGAAATAAAAATATTTCAAGCTTCTAGTGTATTATAATATGTAACCCCTTTGAAATGATACCTTTGTCATTGAGAGGAGACATAATATGGCATATATGTTAAGATAACAAGACAGAGAATATAAACCAATATGATTTTCTGGTTTAACGGATTAGTGAGGGCTGGCCAAACAGTAGGCAGTCAGTAAACTGCATCATTTACAGTGAATTATGACTAAATAAATATTTTTCCCAATTTCTTAAGATGTTTATTTTCATTTTAAAAATAAGATTCAGTGATTAATATGTAAAATGTTTTGATTTCAGATGGAAAAAATGACCTAAGTTTGAAGGTAGTTGTGTTACAGGCAGCTTAGTTAGTTAGAAATATCATAGGCAGCCAGACAGGGCTTGTTCTTTAAAGGAACCAGTGCAGAAGACCAGATACCTTGCAACCTTGGCGGAGACAGACCTTGGAGGACACAGATCTGCTGCAGGCCAGATCTCAAGACATAAGACAAAACAAGTGCAACCACAACCTAAGTAAAAACATCAAGGATTGATATTGTAAATAGGTATGGATAACCTCGAGGAAGCCAGGAGTCACCATCCTAACCCCCTTCAGAAAGAGTCACTGCTCTTTAAACATGCCCACTTGCTATGGGACTTGCTTCCCCATTTGTCCCCAACTTGGTCAACTTTACCCAAACAATTAATCTCATTAGTTAACCATAGTTCTGTCCCATCTCATGCCAGCCTGCCTTTTCATCTCTCATGTTTTCCCCATCTTGGACCCATCTCACCTCATGGGTTTCCTCTATAAAAGTCCCTAGAAAAGGTAGAGTCTTTGGCAACCCTCTTGGGACCCCTTCTGTCTCTCTCCCAGACAGGAGCTTTCTTTCTCTCAATAAATATATTCTGCTTTTAACTTCTGTTGTTCCTAAAATTCATTCTTTAATTTTAAAGAATGTGAACTCATACCGGACATCTAATAGGTTGGGAGTCTCATTCCCCTATATCAGCTGTAGTTGTACAGCTGTGCAAATGTGTGGGGGTCTAATGAATCCTACATTTTAAGTTTGTAAATTGTGTGGTATGCAGATTTTTGGTTTAATAAATTTATTTTATTAATTGAAAAATAAAATAAAACTAAGATTTGGTTTATAGACAATATAATGCTTAGGATTTAAGTAGTCAATGTAATGTGTTTTGACAATTACTTAATCATATGCCATTGCCACTCAAAACAAAATATGGAATATTTTAATTACTCCAGAAAGTTCTTTTATGTCTCTTTTCAATTGACTACCCACTCCCAAGCTCAGAAAACCATTCTCTGATTTCTATTACCAAAGATACTTCCTACTGCTCGTTGACTTCATCTAACTTGAATCAGTAATACACACTCACATGTGCAGATTATTTTGTTCAAGATAAAAATGTTCAGTTTCACCCACATTGCTGTAGGTATCATTTCTTTTTACCATATAGTTGTATTTTATTTTATGGAAATTGTTCATCCATCCTCCTGTTGGTGAATGAGATTATTTTTCAGCTGGAATCTGGCATGAACATGGCTTCTGTGAGTGCTTTGCACAAGTCTTTTATAGATTTAAAATTTTTCACTTATCTAGATAAATTCCTATGTGTGGAATTGCTGAGTTATGGGAAAAATGTCTATTTAACTTCATTAGGAAATTGACATTTTTCCCAACTGGTTGTACCATTTTTTATTCTCACCAGTAATGCACAAAACTTCTAGTTTCTTCTTGTATATATTATCATTGCTTGGTCTTTTTAATTTTAGCTATTCTGGACATGAGTACTGTTGCTCTGTCTCTTCTCTATGTTTCTTTCTCTCCATATTCTCTCCCTTTTCTCTCTTTATCTCCCTTTCTCTGCCTCCCTTCCTTTCCTTCTCTCCCTCTCCCTCACTCTGTTCTTTAATAGGAATATAAATTTTAATGAGTTTTGACAATTTTATGAAAGCAGGTAGTCACCATGTAAAATCAAATAGAACTTTTCTCTTACTTCAGAAATTCCCTCTTACACTTCTTATAGTTGTTTCTCTCCTTTGAGAGAAGCACTTAGATCATCATGGAGTTTTGCTTACTGTACTAATTCAAATAAATGGAACTAGCTGTGTCTGTTTCTGTACAACCAATTGTCATTAACTTAGTGGCTTTGAACAGTAGCCATTTACAGTGTCCCTGTTGGAAATTTATTAGGATATAACTACACTCTCTCTGAACGTTCTCACAAGGGCAATGTCAAGGTGAGGGTGTAGTTCAAGTTCTCACTGGGGGCTAGGGTCCTCTTCCAAGCACTTATGGTGGGAAAAATCCCTTTTCTCCTCATACTTTCCACAAGGACACCTCCATCTTCAAGCTGGTCTGAGTTCTTCTAAAGTTTTGAATCCCCTGACTTACCTTTCAGTGTCTGCTTATGCATACTCTCCCCAGTTAAGTGTGTCGACAAAAATAATCCTGAACAATCTGTTTTAAAGTCAATTGACAGGTAACCTCAACTATATCTGCAAATATATCTGCGATATATTCACAGGCATTATACTTTGATGAAGGTTTTAGGGTTTCAAGTTTTGATACCTGCAATAAGTGTCCTTTTCTTTCATTGACTGAAATCAGATTAACATCTGTAAATGCAAGCACAGTTTTGCAATTATCAGTTGTTTTAAACTTTCTTTTCCTTGAGAGGTATTCTATTCTGTAACTATTTAATAGTTTGTTTATCCACTCTTCTGGAGGACTGACATGTGTTTTTCCAATTTTTGACCATCTAGCGTGAGTTAGAATACTATGAATATTCTTTTACAAGTCTTTTGTTAGCATACGCTTGCATTTTTCTGGGTAAGTACCTAGGAATGTAATTGCTGAGTCATAGGGGACATGTATGTTTAATTTTATAAGAAGCTGCCAAACATTTCTCAAATTGCTTGTACCACTTTTTTTTTAACAGTGCATAAGAGTTTCAGCTGATCCTTATCTTCCCCATATTTCCTGTCAGTCTTTCAGTCTTTTTTAAAAAAAATTGTTCTAGTGGGTGTAGAGTTACAGTGCATTGTGGTTTTAATCTGCATTCTCCAGATGAGTAATGATGTCGAGCTACTTCTCATGAGGTTTTTGGCTGTTCATATGTTTCTGGGGAACTGTCTGAGTTTCTTTACCCACTTTAAAAATTGGAATTTTGAAATTATTAATTTGTATATATCAGGATACAAGTTGCTTTTCAGATATACCATGTGAATATTCCCTGCAGTTTGTGACCACCTATTCATTTTCTCAGTGATGGATATTGCATAACAGAAACATTTATTTTTGATAAAGTCTAATTTATCAAGGTTTTTGCTATTATGTCAAGTGTTTGTGGAGCCCTGTATGTGACTTCCTTTTTTCTCTTTGATACAGGGTCTCACTATATTGCTGTGTTGCCCAGGCTGTTTTCAAGCTCCTGACCTCAAGCAATCCTCCTGCGTTGGCCTCCCAAGTAGCTAAGACTACTGCTACAATGCTATTGTACCTATGTTTGTAGTTGCTGCATAGTTACACATCTCAAATTAATTTTTCTTTACAAAATAACATATGGGTTGATGTTTATTTTATTCATATCTAGTTTTTCTAGCACTATTATATATTATTAGACAAACTGAAAAACTGTGTAACATTTCTAGTACCATTTATTAAAAAGACTTCCCTTTTGTCCTTTGAATTGGCCAGGTTAATTTTTCAAAAAATTGCATATATATATATGCAGGTTCTCTAGCTTCTTTCTTTTTCATAATTGTATCTGCTATTCTAAATTTTTTTGCTATCATTCCAGCATCGTTTTTCCCATATGTGTTTAGTTGCTTAATATTTTGTCGAAAATCAGTTGAACATACACATGTGGGATTATTTCTGGATTTTATTTGATTTCATACATGTTTGTCTAGCTTATTCCTATACTGTACTATCTTGATTATTATGGCTTATAAAATTTTAAAATCAGCACTGTTCTTCTACAAAGCTCTGTTGGATTTTCTAGATCTCTTGCATTTCCATATTAACTTAATTGTCATCTTGTCAGTTTGTACAAAAAGGCGTCCTGGGATTTTGAATGTGATAGTGATACAGATATAGCTAGAAAACTATATATAAATTAATATATCCATTTAGGAAAAGCAGACATCTTAACAATATTTGATTCTTTTTGTGTGAGCATAGTGTATTTCTTCATTTATCTGGATCTTCTTTAATTTCTTTCACCAATATTTCCATCAGACAGATTTGGCACATTTTTTGTCAAATCTATCCCTAATTATTTCATATTTTTCTTGTATTACATATGCACTTCTTTTAAAATTACAATTCCCAATTGCATGTTGTTAATATATAATTTTAATTGATTTTTCCATATTGATCTCTCTTCTGCAAACATCTACTTATTTATTAGTCTTAGTAAGTTTTGTTTTGTAACAATTAGTAATTTTATTTTGTAAATTTCCAGGGAATTTTCTACATGGCTGATTATGTTATGTGAAAATAAAGATACTTGACTTCCTTTCCTATCTGTGTACATTTTCATTATTTCCTTGCTTCATTACACTGACTAGAGTCTCCTGGAATAATGTCACATGGTAGTTGTTATGGCTTGGGTCTAGATATTCTCCCCCACAAAGCCTCATATAGTCATCGAGGGTCAGGCTTTTCAGAGGTGGCTGGATCTAGGGTATATGGTTCTGGGACCAATGGTATATGATTACTAAATCAGTCCACTGATTGGTTTGGCATACTTTTGGCTAGGAATAAAGGTGTGAGTGCTACACCCATCCTAGGGCAGGTAGCCTGCATCAAATATAAGAGAGAGAAAGAGGGCTAATATATTCTTTCCTACCAGCTTGCTGTAAGTTATTTCTCCTCTGCAATGTCCCGCTGCCAGGCCACCCTGCCTTGGAGCCAGCCGACCATGGACAGAAACCTCTACAAACTTGTGAGACAAATAAACCTTTTCACTTTAAACTTTGGGTATTGGGTATTCTTGTCTCACCAATGAGAAAAATAACTAAGATAGAAATGGTGACAGTGGACATCCTTGTCTTGCTCCCCATTTTGGAGGACAAACAATCTTTGTAATTATATGGTGTCACTGTACATTTTTCTTTGAGGAATCTTTTCAAACTAAGGAAGTTCCTTTTTATGAGTATTCCCATTTTGCTGCAGAATTTTTTTTTAAATCAGAAGTAGTTGTTAGATTTTGTCACATGCCTTTCCTATATTGATATAGTTTTACTCCTTCATACTGTTAATTTAGTGTACACTTTTTATATATTGTTGAATCTAACTGTGGGAGTATCTATGGACAAGACATGGATGATAGTTTTCTTGTAGCTGCCCTGGTGGGTTTTGTCTGAGTAATGCTTGCTTCATAAAATGCATTAGAAAGTGTGCTACTCTCTTTGATTTTCTGGGAGAATTTTTGTGAAACTGAGACTGTACCTTCCTTCCTTGTTTGGTGCAATACACCAGTGGCTCTATCTGGCTAATGATTTTTTATTGAAAAATTTCTAGCTAGAGATTAATTTTCTCTAATCGATATGGATTAATTTCTTTAAGATTTTCTCTAGGTTATCTAACTTCAGTGAACTGTGATAGTTTGTATCTTTCAAGAAATTTACCCATTTATATCTAAAGTGAAATTATGAAGTTGTTTATAATAATTTCCTGTTAATACTTGAATTTGCAAGGATGTAGTAGTTGTTTTCATAGCTACTATTTTTTTTTCTTATTTTGGTCTTGTCTGGGTTTTTGTTTTCCTATTCCTCTTCTTTTTTATTTTTAGACAGATATTTTTAGTATTTCATAGTTATTCTTGTTGACTTTATAGCTATAGATTTTTTTACTTTTTAATTTTTTATGCATATATTACAATATTTAATCTAACTCTGTTCACTTAGACTTAATATTTATTTACTGGAGGTAAAAATAGGAATCATATAACAGTATATTTCCATTTACCATTCCTCCAGTCTGTGGACTATTTCAGTCATACAGATGACATCTTTGTGTATTTTTAATCATCTACACATTATTTTTGCTCTAAATAAGCTTATGGCCTTTAAAAAATTGAAAGATGTGTAGTAAATTTTTATTGTATTCACATAGCTTTGCTTCTGGCTTTACAATTTCCTATATATTTCTGGTGTCATTTTCTTTCAGTCTTAAATTCCTTTCTTTCTTTTCTCCCTTTCCTTCCTTCCTTCCCTTTCTTTTCTTCCTTTCTTATGCCCTCCTTCCTGCTTTCCACCTTTCCTTTCTTCTTACATTTACTGTAGTGAAGATCTATTTAAAACAAATTTTCTGTTTTTACTAATCTACAAATATTTTTGTCTTTCTTCTTATTTTTTGAAGAATCATTTCACAAGATGCAGAATTCTTAGCTGACATTTTCCCTTTCAGTCCTCCAAAGTTTATTTGGTGAAATCAGGCAATATTTTCATTGTCCTGCTTTAGGTGGTTTTAAGATTTTCACTTTTTCTTCTCTTTTAGCTGTTTTTAGCTAGGAGTGGTTTTCTTGAGTTTCTCCTACTTAGGAATAACTGAATTTCTTAGCCCTGTGAATTCATGTTTCCTCCAAACTTAGGGACTTTTCACATTTCCTCAGTTCCTTAGAAACTTAGCACATTTCTTTGAATAATTTTTGCTGGCTGTTTCTCCTTTCTCCTGAGAGTCAGTGCACACATATGCTATATTGCTCAATTTAGTCCGACATCTCTGAAATTTTGTTTCATCTTTCTTTAGTATTTGTTTCTGACTGCTTTGGCTTGAATAATTTATATTTCTAGGTTTCTTTCCTGCAATTTTAAATGCCATTGAGCTCCTACAGTAAATTTTAATTTGTTTTTGTTCTTTTCACTTCTAGAAATTTAAAGTTTTCATTTTATGTAGATATAGCCTATTTTTATTCACCCAATAACATTTTCCTTTAAAACTTTAAATCTATGTATAATTACCATTTATAGTCTTTGCAAATCCAACATCTGGATCCAGATGGAGTCAAATTGCATAACCTTTATTTTCTACACAAATTTACTACTTTTTGACCATTTTACTTAATACATTGCAGTGATTCTAGAGTCTGTAAAGTTTCACTGATGTAGGTTTATTTTTATTCTCTGAGGCAGTTAACTTGTATGAATTCAACTTGCAAACTATCTTCTTTTGAAAGTACCAGCTGAGGTATCTCTACAATCTTTTTTATTTTTATGAAAAAATCAAAATTTCATAACAAAATAATAGGAGATTAACAAGAATTAATACATTACATGTGGTTATCTTTAAAGTAGTTTCTCAGGAGACAAAATATAGCCATAAATATTTCTCCAGTCAATATTAGCACCTGTTTTAATGAGCTAAGAGACACTAATAATATAACTGACTGGCATTTTATTCCCTTTTCTCTACTGTATTTTCCCCTTTCTCCCGTTCTAGTTTCCTTCTACTTTTGAACAATTTCTTCCCATTTCACAATATCCTATGGTACATTTTAGACCTTATTTACACTTTCTGTTTCTCACAGCATGGAGACAATGTGATGTTTACACATATGAGTTTGATTTATTCCATTTAGGACTATGGTCTCGAGTTGCATATATTTATCTATAAAAGGCTCTGGTTCATCTTTCCTTATGGCTGAGTAGTACTTCATTACATAAAAATACCAGATTGTTTTCATCCATTAATTGGGTAATAGGCATTTGGGTTGTTTTTAAGACTTAGCTACTACAAATTGTGCTACTATATACATAAGTACACATATAAGGCTGTGCTATGAAGTTTTTATTCTTTTGGAAGATACCCAGAAGGGAAATATCTGGGTGTAATGGTACATCTAATCTGAGTTCTTTTATGAATTGCTACACTGATTTCCACAGTGGTTCTACCAGTATGCATTCCCATCAACAGTGAGGTGTTCTTTTTTCCCCACAGCCCCTCCAGCCTTTGTTATTGGTTGATTTCTTAATGATTCCCATTCTTTCTGGGGTGAGATGAAGTCTCAGTGTTATTTATTTACATCTCTCAAATGTATGATGTTGAACATTTTTTCATATATTTATTTGTTATTTGTATTTCTGAGATCCTTATTTTTTATTGCATATTTGAATTTGTGAGGTTTGAGTTTTTCAGTGCTTTGTATTTCTAGTTCTTTGTATTTCAGTTCTTTGTATTTTAGTTCTTTGTATTTCTAGATTCCTTTGTCTGAGGAACAAATGGCTAATATTTTTTGGCACTCTGTGGACTTTCTTTTTACTCTGGTGGTAATTTCTTTTCATGTTCAAAAACTTTTTGATAACATGAGATCCCAATTATTAATTCTTTGAAGTGTTCCTCTTGCAGTCTGGGCTTTGTTCATGAATTCTCTACCACACCTGTGTCTTCAAGATTTCTACCTGCTTTCTCTTCCAGTCAGTTTAGTGTTTCTGCTTTATTTTCTTTTAGTTTTTTTTTTTGTACCAGAAATTAAACTCAGAATCTCGTGCTTGCCAGGCAGGTATTGTGCCATTGAGATAAACCCCTGGCCCCTAATATTTCTATTTTAATATTTAGATCTTTGATGTATTTTGTCTTTCATTTAGTGCATGGTAATAGGCATGAGTCTAGGTTTAATCTTCAGCATATAGAAAGCCACTTTTTCCAGCACCATTTATTAAAGAGGCTATCTTTCTTCTAGTGAACATGTATGAACCATTTTTTAAAGATAAGGTGACTGTATGTTTACAGTTGTGCCTGCGTCTTCTAATCTGTTCCACTGGTCCTCAAGTCTTGGTATTTTTTATTTAATTTTGCAAGTATCATGCTGATTTTATGACAGTAGCTCTGTGGCTCTCTTATGTGGTATATTACATTTATTGATTTGCATATGTTGAACCATCTCAGCATTCCTTGGATGAATCCTGCTTGCACATGGTATATAATCTTGATGATTTGCTACATTCTGTTTGCTCACATCTTATTGAGGATTTCTGCCTCTATGCTCATTAGAGAGATTGGCCTGTATTTATCTTTTTGTTAGGTCTTTCTCTGGTTTTGGTGTCAGGTTTCTTGCCTCCAAGAAAAAGTTAAGAGAGTATTACTTATCTTTCAATTTCTTTTTTTCCCCCCCTAGTACCGGAGATTGAACTCATGACCGTGCGCTTGCAAGGCAGGTGCTTATGCCATTGAGCTAAATCCCCAACCCAATCTTTCCATTTCTTTAGAGTTTGAGGAGTATTGGCATTAAGTCTTTTCTAAATTTCTTGTAGAATTTAACAGTGAAATCATCAGGACTTTGGCTTTTCTTTGCTGGTAAGTTTTTAATTATGTTTTCAATTTCATTTACTAATACTGTGTGTTACAGTATTCTGGCACAATAGAGAAATGAAAAGTGAAAAAACAACAGGTTTATTGAGGACATGGAAAGGAGCACACAACCCATGGTGGTTAGGCTGTCTCTTTTGACTGGATACCGAGAGGCAGAGGGTTATATGACCTCCGATTGGAAGTTGCTCATGGGGCAGATATTGATGACATGAGAGGGACTGATTGGAACTATTTTTGCACACAAACAGGAAAGGGGGTTGAAATTGGGGCTGGAGAAGAAGGATGAAGTGGTAAGCATTACTGCTTTGGCCTTCCACCACGTTAGAACACCACCATAATTGTATAGTAATTTATACTAGGGCAAGAACTTTCATTATGTTACTCAGAATTTTCATAACTTCTTGATTCATCTTTGGTAACTCATGCATATCTAGAAATCTGTGCATTTCTTCTATGTTTTCCATCCTATGAAAGATTTTTGAAGTAGGTATTCATGATCTTCTGAATTTCCAGAAGATGTGTAATGATTTAACCCTTTTATTTCCTCATTGCATTAATTTGAGTCTTTTCTTTCCTTTTTTGATAAGATTGGCTAAGTGTTTATGAATTTTATTTATTCTTTCAAAGAACCAATTCTTTGATTTACTAATTCTTTGTATAGTTTTCTTAGTCTCAGTTGCATTCATTTCTGCTCTGATCTTTATAATTTCCTCATTGTATGGACTTTGGGCTTGACCTGTTCTTTTTCTAGAAGCTTGAGGTGCAACATTAGGTTGTATATTTGTGTTTTTTGTTTTCCTAATGTCAGAATTCACTGCTATAAATTTTCATCTTAGGAGTGGTTTCATTCAGTCCCACAGGTTCCAGTATGTTGAATTTACATTTACATTTAATTGTAGATATTGTTTAATTTCTTCTTTAATTTCATTTGTGGCCCATTGGTTGTTCAGGAGGGCATTATTTAAATTTCATGTTTATGGAGTTTTGGCTGTCTTTTGCATTTATTTCCTATTTCATTACACTATGATCAGATAATATTTGTGGGATTTTTTTCTATTGTTTCCATTTACTTAAGTATGTTCTGTGGGGTGGTATATGGTCTATTTTAGAGAACATCCCATGTGCTGCTGTAAAGAATGTATATTCTGATGTTATTGGGTAGAACACTCTACTAAGTCCATTTGTTCTACTTCTACTAAGTCCATTTGTTCACAGGTTTGGTTCAGTTCTGATATTAATTTGATGACTTTTTGTCTTGTTGATCTATCTATTGGTGACAGTGGGGTATTACGTTTCCCCATTATAATTGTGTTATCGATCATTTGATTTTTCATGTCTATTAATATTTGTCTTCTATAGTAAGGTACTCCCATATTTGGTGCATACATATTTATTATTCTTATCTCTTCCTCTTGAAATATTTTCCTAGCAAGTATGTTGTGACCTTACCTCTTTTGATCATTGTTGGTTTGAAGTTCACCTTGTCTTAAATCAGGATACATATCCCTGTTTTTTTCTGGGTTCCTGTTGCATGGAGTATTGTTTTCCATGCTTTGGATGTTTTTGACTTAAATATGTTTCTTGTGTACAACATATTGCTGGTTCTTTTCTCTTGATCCATTTGGCCAGTATAGTTCTTTTGATTGGTGAATTGAGGCCATTTACATTGATGGTTATAACTGATATATATTGGCTTATCATTGTCATATTTTTTTGCTTCTGTTGGGGACTCTTTAAACATTTCCCATGTTTAATTACTGTCCCTGCTTCATATTTTTGTTGTTGTTGCTTTTCTTAGTATTGTGGTCATTTTGTCTTTCTCTAGAATATTTTCTGGTGCATGGTATAGTGTTGGCTTGGTGGACATGAATTTCTCCAACTGTTCTTTGTCATGGAATTTTTACTTTCCATTAATTTTGAAAGATAGTTTTGTAGCGTTCATCAATCTGGATTGGAAATTGTTTTCTTTCCAGAGTTGAAATACTTCACTCTAAGCTCTTCTTGACTGAGGGTTTGTGTTGAGAAGTCTGTCATGATTCTGATGGGCTCTCCTTTATAGGTGGTGTTTCTTTTCTCTAACATCTGTAATATTCTGTATTTGTGCTGAATTTCTGGGGATCTTTATTATTATATGACTGGGTGTAGATTTATTTTGGTTGTGGCTAATTGGAATTCTATACTTATTTATGTGTCAAATTCTTTTCCCATGCTCAGAAAATTATCTGCTATTACCTCTGCAAATTGTTTTTTTTCTTTTTGCTTTTTAATGTCACTTCTGTTGACTCTTGATTTTTCACTGACACCAGCTTTATATTCTTTTCCTTTGCTTTGTCTTGCAGTTGTTGAATATTTATTTCCTGATTCTTTGTTAATTTCAAGACTTTTCCTTTCACTATCACTAACCATGATCTTATCTTCAAGGCATGAATATCTATTTTGAGTTTCATTCAAGCAGTTTTGCCAGATTATAATGGAATTTTTAATTTCCTGGATATGTATTTGAATCTATTTCATGCATTCTAGTTCTTTCCTATGTTGATCATTCATGGTTTCCATCATCTTACAATAATCATCTATTTTTTAAGTCTATCTCTACTTTAGATTTGCTGAGAAATTCTTTTATAAATGTTGACATTTCTTTTTTTTCCCTAAGAGATTGTTTCTGATATGATTTCCTCTATAGTCTCATGGATTTGTTTCTTTACTTTAGTTGCTATCATTTTGGAAATTTCAGGTGTGTGTCTTCAGCTTTCCACTATCTCATTGTCTCTTGGTCTTGTTCTGTGTGGCCTCTTGTGTACTCTTGAGGTCTGAGGCTGTATTTTGCTTCTGTGTCTTGTGATTTTCTGTTTCAAAAGTTTTGGTTTCGTTTTCTGTGTTGATTCCTATAAGTTTTTGTAGTATGTAGCTTTATCACTAGTAACAAGGTCTCTTTAGGCATGGTTTCTTTCTTCTGAGATGCCTCCTATGTGTGGGAGGTTTTTGGTTTGTGTCTGTCACAAGATCCTACCTTTCCAATTAATTAAGAGTGAGATGTTGATATCTGTTTGGCTCAGTCCCCAGTCCTTTGGTGCTGTGGTGTGGTGAAGTTATTACCTCAGAACTTTCAAGTATTGTTACAGAAGTTAGAACAACTAATTAAACAGATATAACATCCTAGCTATAGTCAGATAATTAGCAATAATCATGGAATCAGGCAGTTTAGAAACTGTCACAGTATGGTAACTATTAATTTTGTGCCTTTAAACATAGGAAAAAATCTATAGTTAAATAACAGAACTGTTCATAAATTGGGAGCTTGTATGCAAACTATTTGTCCTTGGTAGAGTGTTTTTATCCTGTCATGGGCAAATATAAGAAAGATAATGGGAAGAACAGAGATAATTGGAAAGAAATGAAGTAGAAGCCAGGCCAGAGGGCAAAGAATGTTCACACAAGCTTCGGGAAACTAGAGAACAAGAGAAAGAATGAAGGAGTAAGCAAGGGATCATTGAAGCTGACCAAAAAAATTAGGGACTATTGCTCATAATAAAATATTGTGTCTCGAGAGGTAAGTTGAGGAAAGGAGGAAAGAAGATGAATACATTAGAAAAAATATATAAGTTAAAGGGAAGAACTGGAAAAGGAAAGGGAAATAAACCAGCAACAAAAGCAGAAGAATAAAATCAAATCAAAGAACAAAATTTCTGTTATGTCCATCAAGAGTCCAAAACTACTTGGTATCACTGCCAAGCCTGCAGTAGATTTTGTGCTGGATTTGAAGCTGATATTGGCCTCCAGATTTAGGTCATGGGGCCAGTGTCTTCAGCCAGTACTTTCTGTATGTCTCTTGGTGGCCTCCCCCTCCTTACCCTGCTTCTTTTTTTTAAATTTTATTTTAAAGAGAATAAAATGAGAGTGGGCAGTACACAGCAAATCAGAAAAGGACAACATAGGCAACACAGTACTTTACATTAAGACAACCAGACATCAACAATAGCTATCACCATATCTCTTACTCTGCTATAGTTGAGCATAGTTTCAAATACAATAATATCAAACATAACAAAATAATATAAAGCCATGCAAAGAGTGAAAGAATTACAGGGCTTTCTGAACTGAATAACAGAAAATGATCAATGGGTACTATAATATCTCATTTTCGATAGAAAAATTTTGTTTAAACTATCACACATATTCAAATCCCAATAAGACACAATGTGATACATAGAACTAATGGTAGTAGAAGAATAGAAACATGGTAGGACTTCTAAGAAGGAGAAAATTAAACCACCAATAGCTGTCATAATGTTTTGTTTTCTTCAAAATAGCTGTTCATATCATCATGCATGATATAGTCAAACAAAACAGAATAAAACCATTCCAACTGATGATTGAAAACATTGAAAGTCTTCAAAGCTATGAAATGGGGACTCATGCTTACCATAAAATCTTATATACTCTTATCAACTCTCATACTAGGGAGAATATATGGTATTTACACTTGTGAGTTTGGTTTATTTTGCTTAAGAGAATGGTCTCAAGTCATGTCCATTTATTTATAAATATCTCAATGTGATCATTTTTTATAGCTGAGTAGTACTCCATTGTATAAAAATGCCACAACTTTTTTATCCATTCCTCAGTTGATGGGCACTTAGGTTGTTTCCAAGATCTAGCTATTACAA
>PVJX010030172.1:0-22266 GCA_004027295.1 Dolichotis patagonum
AGAAGAGCACATCCTTAGGGTAAGGAAGGCCTGTACATACAGGATTTCTGCTAACTCGTCACCAGTGTAACAACAGTTATATAAATTTTGAAGAATACAGGGGTCAAACATTCCCTCTTTAGGCCATGGGCTGCCACTAAGCTTGTAGGTTGGCCATGCCACCTGGTAGTAAAAGATTAGTTTTTTGATTTTTATAGCCGCCGTTAGGCCAATAGCACCAAGGTTATGAACCAGGCACCCCAGAGGTATCCTTTTTGGGTAACAGGAAATAGTATACCCTGTGACCAAATTAAAAGTGAGCCAAAAGAAGAACTTTGCCTCAGGATGTAAGAGCTTTAGCTCCTCCCCAAGGAACATGAAAGTTGTCCCAGATCACACTTACCAAAAAAAGTCATCACCTATTTTGGAAGCATAATAAGGAAGGTTCCAACCTGATCTCATTGGCAGTCACCAAAAAGCACGGGTCAGGATCCCAGAGGACAAGGGTAACAGCTCTGCCTCAGACAATCCAAGGAACATGAGAACTGCTATCTTTGTCCAGGGACAGCAATGGGTAATCTGGTGTGGGCCCAGCCCACAGAAACAGAAAACCCCTGACGGAAAATGGTTCACCTGTGATAAGTGAGATAGGCCGATGTTGTATGCAGGCTGATGGCAACAAATGTGAACAGCTTCCGTTGAAAGGAGAAATTATTCCAAGAAATGGTTCTTAGAAGTGGTCCCCAGATCGGCAGGGGAGCTCAAACTGGGAGATTCTCAGGAGCCACTCACTCTGCCATCTGAATCACTGCACCATTATGTTAGCGTTTTTCGGCGCAATAAAAGAGCAAAATATAAAAGTGGCCTTTATTCTAAGGACGTAGAGAGGAGCCCACGACTGACAGAGGTGTGGCTTTCTCTGACCAGAATATGGGGTATATGTATATGTACCCCATATGTATATGTATATGTATATGTATATGTATATGTATATGTATATGGAGTATATGTAACCTCTGACTGGGGCGCGAGGAGCTGATTGGAACTTTCTTTGCATGCAGTGGGAAAGGAAGAAGGCAGTTGTAATAGGGGAAGGAGGAAGTGACCTCAGGGTAAACATCCTCCATTCAGCCTTCTACCACCATAATGTCCTGTAACTTATTCTAAAACTCTCACCAAGCATGGCCAGGAATTAAAGAATGTGAAAATCTGTCTTTCTGTATTCCTCCAGCCTTCTTCCAATAAAAGCCTTTGCATATGTAAAGAAGGTAAGAGAAATCTGAGGCAACAAAAGGCCCCTCTGTCTCCTTTCAGGCTAGCTTTGAATAATTTTTTTTTTCCTTTTCACCAACGTCTCATGTCACTTAGGGTGCTACCTCCAATACAGAGTGGCCAGTAACAGGGCCTCCAGACGCATTCAGAGCACTATGGGACTGTGGTCTCTTGGTGTATGTCCAGCTTATCTCTCTTCAGACTGTAGGCCAAAGGTGGCCTTTCTTCTACATTGTGGAAAGCTGGGCTGCCTCTGCAGTGCTGTGATAGTGTGTGTTAGTTTTGAAGAGGTAAGGCTTGGGATGTGCTCACAAAGTATGTATGTATGTATGTATGTATGTATGTATGTATGTATGTATGTGAGATAGGGTCTCATGCTCTAGTTCAGGCTGGCCTTAAACTCACTGTGTAGCTCAGGCTGGCCTTGAACTTGCAGGGATCTCCTACCTCGGCCTCCCAAGTGCTGGGATTATAGGCATGTTCCCCCACCCCAACTCCACAGAGTTTTTATTTCATTGCAAGCAAAAATCTGTAACACATCTTGTAATTGAGTGGTTTCAGGTAATTTGTCAATGGCCAGTTTATTCTGCCTCCTTTGGAACAGTGTCAAGTGAATGGGCCAGGCATTGACTGTTTCTATGCTTGCTTTGACTGACGGGATAACTTTCTGAAAATTCATATACATGTTTTCTTCTAATCTGGAGAGGTAGTGTATTCAGCATATGTTTTGAGAAATGAGAGATCACTGATCTGTAGAGACTTCCCATTCCAGAACTACCCAATTCCAAGGGGTAGCAAAGGACTTCCTTAAGTGTATGCCTTTCATATGCAAACCAAACACTCCAGAACCCCAATCCTTCAACTCATTTTTTTATGAAGGTCTCACAAATGGAGGAACTAACTGTGCCATCACTAATGCTGGGCCAGATATCAAGTAATTAGGGACAGCCTCTACTGGAATTCTAGCTAACCCTAACCTGATTAGCTTCTTTATTTCCTTGACCATTCTTCATTGAAAAAGCACAAGAAATACTCTTGTCTTTGATTTTTTCCTTACTCCTGTTTGGCATTTCCCCACCTGGCCCTGTTTGGCGTGATGCATAGTTTTTATCTTAGGAACCATAAGAGGTATCTCTTCAATGGAAACCATCTCAGGATCTTTTGGCTTCACCATATATGAGTAATAAAATTGACCTTTAATGATAGTATTCCAGAGTCATTAATTAAGTGCTAAATTTTAAAGAGTTTAGCAAAGCAGAATCAACCATTTCCATGTAATTTCCAAAGCATAAGTAGTCCATGTACCAAGCAAGACAAACTAGAAAACCCCAAAGAGGCACGATCAGTGCCAAGAGGGGCTGTTGAAGTAGTGATAATCAGATACAGTGATACCTTGGATGTCAAATGGCTCCAAGTTTGAATTGTCCACTAATTGACCAGCAAAATTTGAAAAAAAATGTGTTTGGTGTTGGTAACCTTGCTCCATAGTTGAACCAAAAATCTGACAGGCCGAAAGTGAGGTATATGTTATGTCTCCCTGGGAACACAAAGGGACATCACTTAAATCTAAACACCCTTTTCACCCAGACGACATATGGAACTTGTGTTAGTGTGTGAAAGTATTCACTGGAATTTTTTTTGCACTTTATGTAAAATATTATAACCACAGCTGCAAAGAAGTGCTTTCAGCAGCAAAGCTAAGAGGAAACCTGAAAACCACAATACAGTTAAATCATTGCAAAATTTGTTAAAGTTCTTAAAAAATGAATTTTTAAGGGTAATTTTTGAGCCTCAGAACCAATTACTTGGTTTTCTGTGTGTGTGTGTGTGTGTATGTGTGTGTGTGCATGTTTGAGACAGGGTCTCTCACCTGGCAAGAGAAATAATTTTATTTTTGTACCTGGTATTGAACTCACTACCTCATGCTTGCCAGACAGGCGCTGTGCTGCTGAGCTATATCCCCAGCCCTTTGTGTTGTTGTTTTGAGACAGGGTTTCAATGTGCATTTTAGGTCACTTTGTAACCCAGGCTGGCCTCAACTCACAGCAATGTTTGGTCTTCTGTGCCGTGACAGAGAAAAGAGAGAACAGAAAAAGCCTTATTGAGCACACTAGAGGACTGCTGAAGAGAGGCAAGCAACCTCTGGAAGCTTTGGGAAAGAACTGTGGACTTTATTTGGAATTTGACGGGCAGAGTTAAAGGGGACAGAATGACGTTTTGATAGCTGACTGAAGGAGCATTGTGGCATCACAAAAAGCGGTAGGTTTGAGGTTTGGGTTAGTGAAAAGAACGCAGGGAGGCATTTTCTAAGAAAAACTAGTAAAAATCCTCCTATCTCGGCCCCTCCTGTGCTGGGATTACAGGCATGAGTCACCCGTTCCATTATTGCTTATGAGAAAAACATGCTCAAACTTTGTGTTCGAACTCAAATTTGGAATAAATTGACTTCCAAGGTGTAACTAGTCTAAAGACCAGTCAGGATATGTGCTGCCGAGGCAAGCATAAGACCACTGAGGGGGATTCCAGGATTGAGATTTCAGAAAAGTAGTTCCACATATCCTTCTCATTTCTGAAAAGGGCTACACATGACTTCAAGTGTCTTTTCTTTACCTCTAACTTTTGAAGGAGAAAATGGTCTTTCTGTATGGCATCTCCGAGGCCTGCGTATACTATACCATTTGTTTTCTTGATTATCACCCTTTCACAGGATCTTCAATGAATTTCAATTTTTATCCCTTAAGGCATCTGTAGTTGATTGATCTCTCAACTTGTTTGCTACTCTTACTGGTTTCCTGTTGTCAGGTAAATGGCATGTTTCAAGTACTCTTCTTCCTCTTTTTGATTTTGCAGTAACACATAGTGTTTATTTACTTTCTCTGTTTAGAGTGGTTTTGACCTTTACTTTAGACGTCATCAAAACAACGGCAATGCCTTTTCATCTGCATGATGCGTTGCAGTTGTCACCCATCTGTCCCCAAACAGCCTTGCAGCATTTATCTGTATCCCGTTTGCAGAGATTCGGAAAAGAGACCATGCTGGGCCTCTCTGGTTGAATTACTTTAACCACGGGGAAATGTTCCCATCAAGGACTGCCTCGGATAATGTGGGCGAATGAGGGAGTTGCTATCACCCACATAAACTCACTGTAAAAAGTCAGCGCTGTAGTAAACGAACCGAGAACCTAGTGAGAAAAGTCTTCACGGCTAGGAGGACGTCAGTTAAAAAAGAAACTGCGTTACCCCGAAGGCATTGCGGCGGATACGCTCCTCGACTGGGCCAATCATAGCCCGAGAAAGGCGTGTTTCCTGCCTGAGGCATGGGCGGGACTTCCTGTTGTTTCCTCGAGCGACAACTTCCGGCGTCTGAGGCCAGCCTGATTGAGTGCTGGCTTCGCAGCGTGGGGTGTGAGGCGTGGCTGCGAGGAAGATGCCTGGGTTCTCCGCGTCCTCTGAGAGACGGGCACCTCCTCCCTGACTGGGTGACCCGTGGTCGGCGCCTGCCTGACGTGCCCGCTATCCGCCAGCCGCGCCTTGTACTTCCTTCATATTTTATATGGAGGAAACTGAGGCTGGGGACAGGTCTGTCCACCAAGGTCACCCGCCCGGGCTGGGGAGGCGCTGGAGGTCGCCGGCCCCTCGCCCCCCGACGTCCGTGATGGCGGCGGCGCAGGTGAGTGGACGAGGATTCCGGCTCTGTGGTTCCTCTGCTTTTCAGAGAGGCTGAGGCCGTTGTTTGCGAGTTAATCCATCCCTTGGTTCCCAGGAAGAGGACTGTAGGTGAGGGCGGCTCTTTCTGAGGTGTCAGCTTGCACTTGGACGCACGCAGCCCCACACAGTGGCCTTGAGTTAGCCCACCCTGCGGCCTCCTTCGACCTAGTCTGTTTCTCTTGGAGACCCAGGAGCCAGACCACACGAAGATCTCTTGTGCTGGGCAACCTTGTCTCGCACTCGGTCTTGCTGGTGACACTGCATCTAAGTCTTTGCGTGGCCTCCCTTTCTGCCCTGATCAGAAACTGACAGCTGTGCACATCGTCATGCCTGTTGTTACACTATTCTCTACAAAGTACACGGGGAGGTCAGGAGTCATCCAGCATAAACTGCAAGGCAAGTGTGCTTCATTCTAGACTGTAGTGTGAGTCACTGGCATTATTGGCAGGGAGACAGACCACTGTCACTCAGGAAACAGACATTGGTTTAAAAGGAATCCTCAGTGACCTGAGGGTTTTCCGCTGCCTTAATGGAGATTGAATCTAGAGCGTTATAAGTGCTATACGTGCTTTATATCTAATGTACATCCCCTCTTTTATTTATTAAATTGGCCAGATTGACCTTGAACCTGTGATCTTCCTGCCTCAGTCTCCTAGGTAGCTAGGATTACAGAGTTGTACCACTACCTCTGGCTATGTGATCTTTTGGTGGACATTACTTTCTGTTTACCCAGGAGGGACATGATGCCAGTCCAGACATCAGGTTCTCTTGGCCATACCCTGCTGTGCTCTCTTGGAGTCTTGTTTCTTATTCTTGAAGTACCCTAGCTTCAGTGATGACCTGGCAAGATTCAAGTAGAGAATAGAGGTAGTGGATTATTTTGAATTCTCCTTGGGAAATTGTGGGATCCAAAAGGAACGCAGATGACTGCACAGGCTGGTTCAGGCCCTACCACATCACAGACAGATGATGGTACATCAGGTGTCTCTTTAAAGAGATGGATGATGATGGTTCCCCTCCTTCAGCCAAGTCCACAGAAATATTTTCAGAAGTGGCTGGTAAGGATACAGTAGTGAAACTTACCTGGAATGCGTTACAGTCTCATTAACTGTAGGTTAACTTTGCTCACAGAGAAAGGGCATTTCTCCATAACTAGGTTATGCATGGTTCAATTCCTGCCTCTTTCATACACCATATAAGTTTGCATGAATTTATAGAGACTCCTGGACCTCTGTGTGGATTTTAAATGGAGATGATGATAGTGTTGACTTCTGAGGCTGTGGCCCATCACCCGTATTTCTTTTATAAGCATTTTTCCTTTCATCTTTTTTTTTTTTTTTTTTTTTTTTGGTACCAGGGATCGAACTCATGACCTTGGGCTTGCAAGGCAGGCACTTAAGCCACTGAGCTAAATCCCCGGCCCTCCTTTCATTCTTCTGATAAATGGATAGGTGGAAAAAGATCTGAGATTAGAGGCTCAGACAAAGAAGGGTCCCGTGGTCACACACCAAGCAGGTGTTGATTTCTGGAGTCTGATTCTTGAGTTGGGGTTCTGGTCACTTTACCATGGCTCATGACAAGAGCCAACCTCTCAGTGAGGACCAGTAAGACAGGTGCTATTGCTGTGTTTGTGTATTATTTTTGCTGTTCCTCTTCGCTGTTTCTCGGTATCTCTGAGCACTTGCTACGTGTAGCCTACAGGCTACCTGAGACTGTCCTAAACTTAGTCTGCAGTGTCTTCCTTCCTATGAAACTTCTGTGGTGTACACTGCTGCAGTCCGTTCAGGCAACACCCTTCTTACCCTGGAGCACAGCACAGGGCTCAGCCCTCTTGGGGTGCTTGGTGATCTGGTCCTTGGGAGTCTATGTCTTACTGTGCTCAAGTCTGATCGTATCCAAGAGTCCCTAGGCAGATTCTGCTTCCTGTTTGACTTCCCAGGTGGCTGTCACCTTTGAAGATGTGGCTGTGAGATTCACGGAGGAGGAATGGGGGCAGCTGGACGTTTCCAAGATGGCCTTGTACTGGGAGGTGATGCTGGAGACCTGTGAGCATCTGGTCTGCGTGGGTAAGGCTCCCTTTGGCCATGTGGCTACTGGCTCCTCCCTCCCTCTGCCCTCTGATTGCAGGCCTGGCTGTGCAACGAGACTTCAGTAGTGCCCTCCTTGCTTTATACTTTCTGTCATTTCTTTGTTTTTGACTCTTTCTTCTCTTTGTGTGTCAGTCAGCAAGATTTGGGAGACAAATAGTCCATGTTTGGTCACAAAGGAGAGGGATATGTTGGAAGGACATGAGGTGTTGTGCAGAACCAGGGCAGCCTTTCTAGCCAGGGATGCAGTGCTGGGTCAGAATTTGTAATTCAGGTCCCTTGTGAGCTCAGTGAAGTTCTTGGGAAGGAGCTCAGTTTTACTGGACTACAGGTCTCTTGTCCTGGCTTTTCTATGTGGACCTCTTTCTGTCTGTAGAAAGGCTTCTTGCCTTAGGTATTTTATGAAAGATGGTGTAGGTAGTTTGTGAGACCAACGCATTTGCCATTCTCATCATCTTTTTGTTTATATTGTTTGTTCACATTGTATTGTTTAATTCTTTTGGCAACCCAGAAGCTTTTTCATTGAGATTTTCCCACCCTGAAGTTCCAGACTAGATTGAAAAGATTCTTTTTCCCACCAATCCCTGTCTCCTCCTTTTTACCACATACAGGCTGTCCTTGGTCCAAGTCAGAGCTGATCTACCAGTTGGAGCACAGCCAGGATCTGTGGGCAACAAAAGAAGTCCTCTCCCAGAGCTCCCATCCAGGTATGTGCCAACCACTGGCTGGGTAGGAACAATAGCAGCCAGTGATCCCTGCCTTTGAACTCTGGGAATCATTTTTTGATGGCCTCTGGGGCACTGGGGCCATGAATCCTTTCACCTGAGGTTCCCTCTGCCCTCCACTTCTCTTAGGACTTTCATAAGCTACTGCCTCTGGGGACCTACAGGGCATAATACAGAAGTCTGCCACATGGGGATTCATGGATGCTTTGCCCACTGTCCCAGCACAGGGGCTGATGCATTCTGGCTGCCTCCAGGAGATGAGGAAATAAAGGTGTCACTCTTCTTCACTGTGCACTGCTTCCCCTCGTGGTCACTGATAGTACATTCAGACACATTTGGGTGCAAGGGCTAGAAACTGTGCCTTAGCTTGTGTCCAAAAAGACATAATGGTGAGCCACTGTCTCTGCCCTTCAGTGCTGCCTCGGCTATGTTGTTACTAGTCATCCTCTGCTCCCAGTCTTCTTTTTTTCAAGACAGGGTCTTTCTATGTAGTTCTGGCTGGCCTTGGACTCACTATGTAGGCGAGGCTAACCTTGAGCTATCGGTGACCCTCCTGCCTTCTGAGTGCTGGGATTACAGGTGTGTGCCACCACACCAGGCCATCCTCCCTAGTCTTGACTGTGAGTGGGGATCTCAGTTTCAGACACTGTCATCTGATGCAAGCAGTTCCTGTGAGTTTTCCTTCAAAGGCCTCAAGAATCTGGTGTTACAATGCGTTGGACATTATTTCTTTGTAAATGAATTTTGAATGTGTAGAGTGATCTCGTATTGCTTCCTTTATCATAAGCATTTCTGACTAGTACTAGGTAAGATTTTTCTTGGTTGATAGTAAAAAAAGGAGATATTGTGTGAAAGCAAGAAAGTTTCAAGAGTCCTAGGAGCAAAAAGAAAGACATTTCACAAGTGGGTTTCCAAATTTCAAGTCATTCCAGGAGCAGAGTCTTGTTTTTCATCTTAATATTCTTACTGAAATGCTGATTTCCTTTCTCTGGTGTTGCTGTCACTCACAGTCCCTTTCATGTATTCCATTTCCTTCAGGTAACAGCACAGAACCTAACAGCACGAAGCCCAGTCCTGCTTACCAGGCTCAGCCTGAGGGATCCTTGCTTCAGGACCGTCAGACAGAAGGAGCCTCTAGGGACTCTCTGTTGGAGCTGCACCGGGGTCAGGACAGGCCCTGCAAAGTACAGGAAGGACTTCTGAGACCAGAGTTGGAGGCCCCGAGGGAGAAGCTTCCTGGGACTAGGAGCCCTAGAGGTGATGGCACAGGGTCATCTGACAGCGTATGTTCAGAGACTGTGCTTGTCAACGTCTCTCCACCCTCAGTTCCCTATATCTGTGACTCCCACGGGTCAGCTGCAGATCACTTGGTCCATGAGGGAAAAAATGCTTTCAAATGCAAGGAATGTGGGAAAGTGTTTAAGAAGGAACGCTTTCTCCTTCGCCATCAGTGGGTTCACATAATAGTGAGGCATTATGAGTGCTCAGAGTGTGGAAAGTCCTTCCGCAAGAGCACTCAGCTCCTCCAGCACCAGATGGTCCACACTGGAGAAAAGCCCTATAAATGTCTGGAATGTGGGAAGGCCTTCAGCCGTGGGACTCACCTTAGTCGGCACCAGCGAACACACAGTGGAGAGAAGCCTTACAAGTGCACTGAATGTGGACAGACCTTTGCCTACCGCTCCACAATGATTTTGCATAACAGGATCCACACTGGAGAGAAACCCTTTGTGTGCAATGAGTGTGGCAAAGCCTTTAGAGACAAGGCAGGTTTCACCAGACACTACTTCATCCACACAGGAGAGAAGCCCTATCAGTGCTCAGAGTGTGGCAAGGCCTTCAACCAGCGGTCGTACCTCACGTGGCACCAGCAGATTCACACTGGAGTGAAACCCTTCCAATGTAATGAATGTGGGAGAGGATTTGGTGAGCGTTCAGCCCTCATCCACCACTATGTCACCCACACTGGGGAGAAGCCGTATATGTGCCTAGAATGTGGGAAAGCCTTCCACCGTGGGTCGTACCTCAAGCAGCACCAGCGCATCCACACTGGGGAAAAACCGTATGTGTGCGGCGAATGTGGAAAGGCCTTTGTTCACCGCTCTACTTTCATCTTGCATAAAAAAGCCCACACTGGAGAAACACCCTATGAGTGCAAAGAATGTGGGAAAGCCTTCAGTGATAGGACAGACCTTATCCGTCACTTCAGCATCCACACAGGTGAGAAGCCGTCGGAATGCATGGAGTGTGGGAAGCTTTTCAATCATAGGTCAGGACTCACCAGGCACCAGCGAATTCACAGTGGGGAAAAGCCCTACAAATGCATGGAGTGTGGTAAAACGTTTTTGCGGAGTGCACACCTCATCCGCCACTCCTTCATCCATACAGGAGAGAAGCCCTATCGGTGCAATGAATGTGGAAGGGCCTTTACCTGCAGTTCCTCCCTCACACAGCATCAAAGGAGGCACATGAAGAAGAAACCTGACAGTGTAGTGGAGGGGAGACCTTTCACAAGCGTGCAAACCTCTGTCAACATAGAAGGACTCATGTTAGGGAAGGACTTTCTCCATGTAACCAGTGAGGAACATCACTGGTCAAAGGAATCGCCTAACACAGCCTTGGTCATTCATACCAGCGGGAAACTCGGTTAGCACCATCTCTGTGAAGAAAATAAATAATCATTTCTTTTTTTTTGTTTGCTTGTTTGTTTTTGAGACAAAGTCTCACTATGTGGTTTAAGCTGGCCTGGATTCACTGTGTAGCCCAAGTTGGCCCCAAATTTGTGGCAATCCTTCTGCCTCAGCCACCCACCGATGTGCTGGGATTATAGGCATGTACCATCACACCCAGCCCTATCATTTGTCATCTAAAGAGTCATGTTTGAAACTGACCCAGTCTGCAGTCTTTTTCATCTGAGAATTCAGCCATGAGAAAGCTCAGTGGCTATTGTGCTTGTTTTTAGGTAAGGTCTTGACTGCATCTGCTAGCGTATGTTGAAATGTTATCTCAGGGATAGCATGATTTTGTTTGTTTGCTTGTTTTGTACTGAGGATTCAATCCAGGAACTTGGCAGTGGGCTACATCCCTAACTTACTTTTTTAATTGTGATACAGGATCTCAATAAGTTGCTAAGTTGCCTAGGCTCCACTAGAAGTTTTGATCCTCCTGCCTTATCTTTCCAGAGTGCTGAGGTTACAAGTGTATGCTACTTCACCTGGTTTCTTCTATACTATTTAAAATTTTATTTATATATTTATTTATTTTGGGAAAGGGTTTTGCTGTGTAGTTCAGGCTGGTCTTGAACTATGTGGCTCATGCTGGCTGACCTTAAACTTATAGCAGTCCTTCTCCCTCAGTTTCCTGAGTGCTGGCATTTCAGGCATGTGCCACTACACCCAGCTATTCTAAAAGTTTGAGTTTACCTTTTCCTTATTAATCTCTGGTCTATATTAAGGTAATTTTTATATTAGCATGTAAAGCATAGGTTGAGTTTCATTATTGTTGAGAAATTCATTTGTTTTAATACCATTTATTATAAAGACTATACATTTATTGAATTACTTTTATGTCTTGGTCATAAGCAACTGAACATAATTCATGGTGGCCTATTTCTGCATTTTGTATGTTGTTGATCTGGTTTTCTACATTTTTGGCAGAGGCCAAAACCTCTGTTAGTACCACACTACGTTGTTTTACTATAGCTATGAAATGCATAAAGTAATTATATTCTCCTTGTTCTGGAAAAAATTGTTAGGTCTTTCCGTATCAGTTTTATTTTTACAGCTTTGTTTCATTTTTATCATGTGTTTTTATATATTTAGGAACCATCTTCCTGTATTACAGAAATTACTGTAAAACTGTACAGTAGATTCTTAAAAGTATTTGTGTGTCGAGCCTTCCATGAATGGTTTTTCTCTTAAATCCTCTTTATTTCATAAATGTTTTGTAATTTTCAGGTAATAAACCCTGGGCATATTTTATTTTTTTTCTTTTCTTTTTATTGGAGTGGGGGTGGTTTTGGGAGTAAACCCAGGGGCTCATCCATGCTAGGCATATACTCTTATCAGTGAACTACATCCCAGCAATGTTTTTAAATTTTTGTGACCAGTTCTTACTGAGTTGCCCAGACTGGCCTAGAGCTGGTGGTCTTCTGTGTCAACCTCTGGAGTAGCTGGGATTGCAGGTGTGCACTATCACCTGCTTGAATTTAATGTAAATAATTTTTGTTGGGCCATTATGTGACACTGACAGGTTTTTGGGTTTTTGGTGGTGGTAGTTCAGAGGTCCTCTCTGTGGTGCTCATGCTGTCCTCTAACTCTTGGGCTCATGAGATCCCTTTGCTTTAGCCTCCTGATAGGAGTAGCTGAGATCACAAGTACCACCTCACCCAGCTTCATTCTGTTGTTTCCACATAATCATTCGCAGAACAGGGACGTTTGCATGTGTTGACCTTGCATGCTACAACATTGCCTAACTCTATCAGTATTTTTTAATATGTATCAGGATTTTCTTCATAATAAGATTTATTAGCTAATAGCCAATTTCTAATCTTCATTACTTTCATTTCTGTCATACTTCAGTATCTTCACGTACGATGTTAAATGGGAAAAATAGCTATTTATATGTGTGTGGTTGATGATTATGGAAAATACTCAGTGTTGAGCATTAAACATCATATGGTTCTTTGGTTGCATGTAGATGATAATGTAATCTAGAAAGCTTCCCTTCTAAATTTCTGTGAGCGTCTATTAAGAATGAGTGTTAGAATTATGTAGCCTGTTTTCCTGCAGCCTCTTGATACCGTGGATTTGAGTTGCAAGTGCTGAGCCAGCCTTGTGTTGGTGCAATAAATTCCTCCATATTTTGAGAGCTCTTGTATCTAAAATCAGTGTTTTTGATCAACCTGCTATCGTTGCTCCACCATGGTAAATGGGTAGTTCCTACAAAGGAAAGTGCTGAATAGTCCTCTCATTTAACTGGTTAAGATTCCCAAGAACGGAGCACTAAATACCAGGGTGATCATTCCAAAGTACTAGAGACATTCATGTACACCGACAGCTCTGTCTTGATTCCCTTAGCTCTACAGTTTTTTGGTCCTAAGCTGTTTTCCACGTCTTGGTTTCAAGTGTTCTAGAGAATATATTTTGCTGCTAGCTGTTCTCCACCATTTTTAATCTAGAGCTAGCATTGAATGAACTTTTTCTTTCAAACTAAATCCTCTTGTTTCTTCAGAAGTGATGGATAGTGTAGACCTGAGAGGCCTGGAACAGGCTCTGTGGAGACGTGGTGCTGGAAACTAGGTAAATCTAGTCTCTGTGTCAAGCTTACTTATGTAGCTTGTAGCTCAAAGACGGCCTTTCTCCATTGTCAGAAATGGGGCTGCCTCTGCAGTGCTCAATGATACGGTACTTCAGTTGTGAGAATTATAGACAATATCTGCTCATAGATTTTTAAATTTAGTTTGCTTCCTTTGGAACAGTATACAGGGCATGGGCCTGGCAGTGAGACTATCTTTTATGTTTCTGTCCTTAATTTGATTACTTTTTTATCAAGTTAACTTGATAACTTTTTTTTCCTGTTTGTTTTATTTTTGGTTTTTTGGACAGGGTCTCACTACATAGTTCAAGCTATCCTTGAACTCACTATATATCCTACGCTGGCTCAAGCTTTCACTAATCCTTTTGCCTTAGCCCTCCAGGGTGCTGAGTTTGCAGGCACATGCTGCCATGCCTATCATACAGGATAGCTTAGAAAATTCACATTCTCCTTTTAATTTGGAGATGTGTTCCGTTGTGTTTTGAGAAATGGGAGCTCAGTGATCTGTAGAGTCTGCCTATTCCAGGACTACCTAATTCCATGTGGTAGAAAGGACTTCCTTTAGTGTGTGCCTTTCATATGCAAACCAAACACTCCAGAACCCCAATCCTTCAACTGCTTCTTATATGAAGGTCTCACAAATGAAAGCACTAACTCTGCCATCACTAACCCAGGGCCAGCCTCTACTCAGACTACTCCCAGGGAACAAGGTTGAGGGGTGAGGAAGAGGGGAATGAGAAATTAGAGGAATAAAGATGTGCCATGTGCAGGAATTTAATAACTCCAGTTAATGTAAATACTGTATGCCATAATGAGCTAAGACAATAACAAGTATGCAAAAGCGGGTAGGGGAACCAGAGGAGGAAGGAAGGGGATTTAAAACAAAAGCTGTAATATGTACATGTAACCACTCTGCAAGATGTCTGTAAACTGCATGAACTGCAAACATGTACTAATAAAAAAATTAATGAATCTTAAACCTGCCTAGCTTATTTATTGCCCTTGTTTAGTCCTTCAGAAACACAATCAAGGGTCTTGCACTTGCCTTTTTTTTTTTCTTCTGGTACTGGGGATTGAACTAATGATCTTGCACTTGCCAGGTAGGCGCTTATGCCGCTGAGCTAACTCCCCAGCCCACTTGCCTTTTTTTCACTGCTGTTTGACCAGTCCAGGTACTGTATTTCTCTATGTGGCCTGACGACAGGATGTATGCTTTACCTCTTTACAACTCTTAACTTCTAACATAAGAGATAACCTGTTAAGAGTGGCAAGTGTCTCAGGATCTTTTAGCCTCACCATACTCCAACAATAAAGATTGACATTTAAAATAATATGCCGAAGTAACTAATAAGGTTCTAAATTTAAGAGTGAAGCAAAGAAAATCTGCCATTTCCTTGTAATTTGGAAAGCACATAAGTTGGTGCACCAAAGCAAGATAAGGTAGAGCGCCATGGGTGGAGGTGGGACCAATGCCAAGAGGGGCTGTCACAGTGAAATAGTCATAACCGAGGTAGTAGGTCTCCAGGGATCTGAGTGATTGGGCTTTTAGAAAAGTAGTTCCACATGCCCTCCACATTACACTATACTTCTGAAAAGGGCCAAACATAACTGCAACATTCAGATGTCTTTTCTCCACCTCTGACTGATGGAGAAATGGCCTGTGTGCCATCTTCCAGGTGTTCCTACACTTTTCTTGATTATCATCCTTTTACAGGCATCCTCATTTTTCATTCCTATGCCTCAAGGCATTTTAGTTGCGTAATCTCTCGGCGTGTTTGTTACTCTTGCTGTTTCCCTGCTGTCAGGGAAAATCGTTCTCAAGTACTCGTCTCTGTCTTTCCTTCATCTTTGCAGTGACTCGTAGTGACTACACGTTTACACTGCCCATTCATATTAGCCTTAAATGTCATCAAAACCAGCTACAACGCAGTTGGTGAGTGTATGTTGCCTCTGTCCCTTCCCCAGGCGCCCTTGAAACGTAGATCTGTATCGACTATAATGAGCCCGCGAAGTCACAGACCAGCCTAGGGCCAGGATGAGCCTTTGCTGAAGATCTATTTGGGCAAGTAATGAAGAATTTGGATCCCCTATTTTTGAGCGTTATGAGGAAGAAGCCTTGCGTCCAACGCACATAAAAATATACTCTTTGAAAGTGTCCATTGCCAGGCGGGCGTCAGGAACAAAAAAACTGTTACCCGGAAAGCATTGCGGCCCGTCCCGTGCATGGACTGGACCAATCATAGCCGAGAGAGGGGCGATGCTTGAAAGGAGTAGAGGCGGGACTTCCTGCTGTTTTCGTGTGCGTCATCTCCCTGCGCCTGAACCGTCAGGGCTGAGTGCCGGCGCCGAGTCCTGAGATGTACAGGGGGAGTAAACTTCCTTGCTGTTTCCTGCGAAAGCCTGGCACCGCCTCCTCCCTAATGGGGTGTCCCATGGGTCTCCACGGTTGCCCGCGGTGCCCTCACTTCATGTGCATTTTACGTGAGGGACATTGAGGGTGGGGACAGGTCCGTCCACCAAGGTCACCCGCCCGGGCTGGGGGGAGGCGCTGGAGGTCGCCAGCTCCTGGCATCCCAGCGTCCGTGATGGCAGCGGCGCAGGTGAGTGGACGAGGATTCCGGCTCTGTGGTTCCTCTGCTTTTCAGAGAGGTTGAGGACGTTGTTTACGACTTAGTCCATCCCTTGGTTCCCAGGAAGGGGGCTGTCGGTGAGGGCGGCTCCTTCTGAGGTGTCAGCTGGCATTTGGGTGCACGCAGCTTCGCACTGTGGCCTTGAGTCCTCGCCACCCGCCCTGCGCCCTCCTCCGACCTTGGTCTGTTTCTCCCGCTTTCTTGCTCTTGAGACCCAGGAGCCAGACCACACGAAGATCTCTTGTGCTGGGCAGCCTTGTCTTGCACTTGGCCCTGCTGGTGGCGCTGCCTCTGAATCTGCGTGGCCTCCCTTTCTGCCCTGATCAGAAACTGACCGCCATGCCCATCATCGTGCGTGTTGTTACGCAGTGTATGGGGAGGTCTGAAGAAGTAACACGAAGTAAACTGCAAGTCCAGCGTGCCTTGTTCCAGTATTGAGTGCTGGGCGCGTAGTCATGTGGCATATCTGGCAGGGGACCACTGTGCGCTCAGGAAAGGCACATTGATTTAAAAGAAGTACTCAGGCTACCCGTGGGTTTTTCCCTACCTGGTAACTCATGTCCTAGGTGGGTGAGATTGTGATTTCTTTTTCTTGCCATAATGAAGATTTAGTCTGGGGCCATGAGCGTGCTAGGCTCCTGTACAGTTGTACATCCCCAGCGCCTTTTGTTAAGTTACTCTCGCTTTCCTTCAACTTGTGATCCTCCTGCCTCAGTTTACTAAATATCTTGGATTCTGGAGTTGCACTGCTATACCAATAGTATGATCTTTTGATGGATGTTACTTCCTATTTACTCAGGACATCATGGCCCATGCAAGACCCTAGTTTCTCATGGCCATAGCCTGCTATGCTGTCTTGGACTCCTGTTTCTTCTTCTTAAAGTATCTTAGCCTCAGGTATAACTCCTACAAGGTCAAGTAGGAAAAACTAATGGCTCATTTTGAATTTTCCACAGGCAACTGTGAGGTCCAGACAGCTGCAGGAGCTGGTTCAGGCCCCTACCACTTAACCAACAGACACCACTACTTCAGATGTCTGTTTAATAAGATAGATGATAATGGCCCCCCACGATGTCCACAGAAATATTTTCAGAAGTGCCTGATATGGATATAGTAGTGAAACTTATTTGGAATGCATTACAATCTCATTAACTGTGTGTTAATTTTGTTGTTAGAGGAGTGTAATATATGCATGAGTAGATTGCCCACCAGTGGAGCCTGGATTCAAATGCTGCCTCTTTTATAAGTTTGGATGAACTGGTAGAGCTTCCTGGACCTCCAGTGTATGGGTTTGAAATGGAGATGATAGTGTTCACCTGCAGGACTGTGGCCCATCACTTTACTTATTTCCTTGTTTTTCTCTCCTTTTCTTTTTTTTTTCCTTCTTTGAGACAGGGTCTCACTGTGTAATTTTGGCTTGCTTTGAGTTCACTGTGTAGCCTAGGCTGGTCTCAAACTTGTGGTGATCTTCCTGCCTCAGCCTCACAAGTATGGGATTACAGCCCTATGTCACCATGCACAGCCTCCTCCCTGCCCCTGTTTCTTTTACAAGCACTTTTTCTTTAATTTTTATGAGTGCTTATGGTGAAGTCAAAATTTTATTTTTACTTATTTTATTGATCTGAGATTAGAGATTCAGACAAAGAAAGGTCCCATGGTCACACAGTAAGTAGGTGTTGATTTCTGCAGTTTGTTTTTAACCCTAGGAATTTGGCTTCCAAGCTGTTGTCTTCTAGTCCCTTAGCTGTGGCACAGAAAGTCCTCATCAGGAGCCAGGCACAGCAAGGACCAGTTCAGGTGCTATTCTTTTCACTGCTGTATTAGTTTTGTTATTTTTATTTTCTATTCCTCAGTATCTCTGAGCACTTGCTATGTGTAGCCTGCAGTCCACTTGAAACTGTCCTAAACTTAGTCTGCAGTGTCTTCCTGCCTATGAAACTTCTGTGGTGTACACTGCTGCAGTCCGTTTAGGCAGCACCCTCCTTACACTGGAGCACAGCACAGGGCTCAGCCCTCTTGGGGTACTTGGTGATTTGGTCCTTGGGTGTCCATGTGTTTTACTGTGCTCAAGTGACAGTCTCATCCTGTCCAAGGCAGATTCTGCTTCCTGTGTTTGACTTCCCAGGTGGCTGTCACCTTTGAAGATGTGGCTGTGAGATTCACTGAGGAGGAGTGGGGGCAGCTGGACATTTCCAAGAGGACGTTATACTGGGAAGTGATGTTGGAGACCTGTGGGCTTCTGATAGCTGTGGGTAAGGCTCCTTTCTCACCCACGTGGTCACTGGCCACTCTTTTCTTTCAGCCCTCTGACTCTAGGCCTGGCCAGTCATCCAGTCTTCAGTAACTGCCCTCCTTGCTGTACACAGCAGTCATTTCTTTGGGTTCACCTGTTTGTTTTTGATTGTCTCACTTAGCAAGAGTTGGGAGACAAAACAGTCTGTTTGGTCACAATCGAAAGAGAGGGATATGTTGGAAGGCCATTAGAGTATTAGGCAGAATCCAAAAGTAAACTTTCTCACAAGATCCCTTGAGGGACTGATGAATTCCCTGGGAAGGAATATATTAATGCTATGGCTCAACTTCTCTCTGAAGGTCTGTCACTATTTCCATGTTGCCTGTCATCCTCCTCTGTCATTTGTGAAAGAAAGTGGTCACATAGTCTCTTAGGCCTTAAATTCCCTATCTTTGTTTTTCTACATGTACATATTGTCTATTCATAGTGTATTAAAGTTTCCTGGCATCCCTATCCTTAGCAAATGTGGAAAATAGAATGAGTCCTTCATAAAACTTCATATATTCAGTATTAAGGGAGTACCTTCATTATGGGATTTGTCATTCATAGTACTCAGTGATAAAAATCCTTTGACTTATAAAATGTTAGTGATTTTTGATGTTCATACAAATATCAACATGTATTTGTCTTAGCCACTTTCTGTCATTGCTGGGACACAATGCCTCCCACAACTTAAGAGCGCTGAGGTACATTTTGTATCACAGTTTTAGAAGTTTTAGTCCATGGTGAGTGGATCCAGACTCGAAAGAGCAGGTAGGAGGGCCTGGACAGGGACAGCTGCTTGTGTCATGTCAGTCGGGATGCAGAGAGAAGGTAGGAACCAGGTCCAAGAATATACCTTTCCTGATCATCATCTTCCGCGAACTGCCTCCAGCCATGCTAAGGCTTTGCAGCTCTGGCGCCACTAGGTTACTGTATCTTTGACTCTGGCGAGCCTGTTGACGAGGTCTTGGTTCCAGTTCAGTCTTTCCCCTGTACAGGGTCTTATCTAACCAGCCTCCTGGGTTAGTGGGGGAGTGTTGTGCTTATTTGTGTTTCTGTAGCGTTTCATGTTTTTGCTTCCTGTCCTTAGTCTAGGTCTTTAGCAGGTGCACTCATGGGAGTTCCAGCGTGTTGTAGGACAGCAGTGGGTAGAAGACATCCTGTGCAGCCCTTACTAGAATTTAGACTCTTTAATTTGAGTGTTCTGTGTCGTCACTCGTCTACCTGATTACTGATCATTAGGGATGCAATCTGGGAGATGAAAGAAATATTTTTTTCATGTGCTAGGTGCTACAATCACCTGGGCCCAGTGACAGTCCTCATCCTCAGAGATTTTAACCCAGTGACAGTCCTCATCCTCAGAGATTTTGTTTCAGTTGGTCTGAATGGCAAAGAGACATCCCTGTGTAAACTTGCCAGTTTGCAGGGAGGTGAAGACTCTGAATTAATTACAAAATAGCAGCCAGGTGCCATAGTGTATGCCAATAAACCCAGCAGTGCGGGGTATAGTGGCAGGAGGATTTCTAGTTGTAGATCAGCTTCTTCAGTTTTGCAACTTAGACCCTGTTATAAAATGAAAAATAGAAAAATAGGACTGAAGATATAGCTCAGGGTGAAGGCCCTGGTCAAATTGTAAATATCACCAGAACAAAACATAGAAAAGAAAAGAAAAAAACACCAGGGAAATATATCTGGACTTGTTAAGATTCTACAAGGTGGAAATCAAAGAGAGCTGGGTTTGTCTCTACAGCCAGTTGTACTTCTTCCAGTGTACCAGTTCCAAACTTGGTGTTTTGTAGTTTACTTCCAGGTTGTAGTACACTGAAGCTCTGCCCCAGGGTCTCTTCCGCATCCTGAAGATCTGGGCTGTATTGCAATGATTCTTTCATCTCACCGATGCCTGTGTCTCCTTCTCCATGCACAGGCTGTCCTTTGTCCAAGTCAGAGCTGATTCACCAGTTGGAGCACAGACAGACATTAAGGAAAGCGACAGATGCCCTCTCCCAAAGGGTCCATCCAGGTGGGTGCTGGCTACCAGCAAGGTGAGGGTAACGGTAGGTTGGAGGGTAGGGATGATGGCAGCTTATAGATTCTTAGGCTACCACTGCCTCTGCACCCTGGGAATCATCTTTCTGTGGCCACTGGGCAGTGGGAGCCGTGGTACCCATAACCTATGGTTGCCTGTCAGCAAGGAGTCCAGTGCGATGCAGGGATTCGTGGACCCCACGTGCTCTGTCCACAGCACAGGGGCCGATGCTTTCCTGGCCACCTTCATCTGGCATAGGGAAGATGAAGAATTCGATCCTCTCTTCCACACCTAGCTACAACACCTCTAGACACACTTTGGTGTTGAGGCTGGGGGCTGTGGCTGAGCTCATGTCCTCTATACTCAGTCTGTCCCTAACGGTCCATAGTAATAATACACTGCCACTGTGTGATTGAGGATGTGCCAGATTGTACATGAGACTATACCCGACCGTAGCAAGTGGTTCAGTGAAACAAAGCTATTGACAGTATTCCTTTTACTCATCCTGATGAATACTGGATTTTACCTCTCCTGAACTTTGAAGAAACAAAGCCTGTAACAGTGTGCGCTGCATGCTGTTATTTCCTGTCTCCTCCCATGCATCCCCTGAGGATTAGTCAGCCTCAGAAGATCCCTTCCTGTGTGTCTTCATGCTCCCCATTTTGCAGAGCCCCACAGTAACTTCTAATCTTTTCTATCCCCCTCTGGGATGCCCAGGGCACAGGAGCCATCCTGCATTGGTTAGCATACTTCAGGGCTAGTGTCCCTTGCCTTTGGTTCTCCCTTTGGTTACATTATTATCTTCTCTTCCCTAGTCTTGATTGTGAGTGGGGGGGTCTCAGTTTCATTCTCTCTGTAATCTGCCCCAGGCACTCCCTCTGTGTTTCCTTTCAGAAGTCTCAAGGATCTGGTGCTGGGCTGTATCGGATATTTGTTCGTAAATGAATTTTGCGCATGTGGAGATGAGAACTTTGTAGACCCAGTAGAGTCATGCCTTGGGGCATGAACATTTCCATGTGACAGCAGTGTGGTTCACAAACAGAAGTGCTTAGCAAAATTTTGTTTTTGTTCTCAAACTCTGCATGAGGTGATGAACATGACCACAGCCATCATCCCCACATGAACACAAATGCAGCCATCGTCCCCACTCTGATGTGGTCCTGGCTTCTATTAGTTGAGATCACAGTTGTGTACAGAGCTGTGCACACTTTCTGTGAAGTGTTTTTGCTTGTTAGCATGCACGTTACTGTATAGCATTATTCATTCCAGCATGGCTCCAGAGAATGTGCTGAGCAAGTATGGTGTTAAAAAGAAAGTGCGGAGCAGCCGTGAAAGTGAGCAGAACGTGTAGAGCAGTAGTAAAGGTGACAAGAATGTCACAGCAGTAATGAAGGTAACGAAGTACAGAGAAAGAATGGTAAGAAGGTTTTGAAGAAAATTACAATTGAACTGAAAAAGGAAACTGTAAAAAAGCACAAGTGCGGTGTTCACGGCACTGACTTGGCCTCAGTACAGAGAGCGAAGTTGATGGTGCTGACTATTTTGAAGAATAAAGCTGCCATCAACAGAGCTGAGGTGGCACAAGGAGTAACGATGTTAGCCAAGCAAAGGACACAGTGCGGGAAGAGGTAGTTGAGTGAGAAACAGCTGGCAGGTGTCAGTGTTAGTCAAGCTGTGATCTGTGAAAAAGCCGAGAAGTTGCAGTGATTTAGTGCTAGAAAACTACAAGTGCAGCAGGTGATGAACTTAAAGCCAGCAGAGGGTGATTGGATACATTTCACAAGAGAAGTGGCATCCACAGTGTGCTGTGACATGGTGAGGCTTCCAGTTCTGACAAGGTTGCTGCCAGTGCCTACAGGAAAGCACTCGACTTCATGGAGGCAGAAGGGTATGTCCTTCAGCAAGTGGACAGGGCACCCCTGAAGATGCTGAGCAAAACCCCTGTCGTGCAAGAGAAAAAGGTGCTGCCAGGCACAGGGGCACAGAAGACAGATTGACCCTTTTGCTGAATGAGAATGCAAGCGCCAATGTGAAGATAAGGCTACTACCAGTGTACCGTTCCCAGGCCCCTCAGCATTCAAGGAAGACAGTGTGGACGAGGCCGGACTGTGTTGCCTGTGGAGGGCCAATGCAAATGCTTGCGTCACAAGGCAGTTGTTTATGGAATGGCTATGCGAGGTGTTCAGACCCACCATTAGGAAGTATCTTTCTGGCAGCCAGCTGCCTGGAAGGTGTCTTCAGATGGACAG
>PVJX010030173.1:0-22245 GCA_004027295.1 Dolichotis patagonum
GAGCTAAATCCCTGGGCAATCGTCTTAGTCACTTCCTCATCACTGGGGCACAATGTCTAGCACTGAAAACTGAAAGGAGAAGAGGTTTATTTTGGCTCATGGTTTTAGTCTATAGTCCACTGGCTCTGTCGCGGGATGGTCTGGCAGAAGGGTGGAGCAAAGGAAAAGCTGCCCACAGCATGGCATCCAAGAAGCACAGAGACAGTGAAGGCAGGAGCCTGGAGATGCATCTTCTTGGGCCATGCCCCACTGACCCGCCTCTTCCAGCCAGGCCTTACTTTCTAGCTGCGCATATTCAGCCATAAGCTCACTGGTGGACTAAGCCACCCATCAGTCTAGAGCCCCCATGACCCGGTGATCACATGAGGCTTGGGGGTGGGACAGCTAGGTATAAACCATAACAGAGACAAGAGGTGTCTGATTATCTACACTTAAATGCGCCAGGCTCCCACTCTGCTAGGATCCATCAGGAGGCAAGGTGCCAGGTCACTCTGAAAGCTGGAGAATAGCCATCATGGAACAAAGCAAATTCTGAGGAGGTGCCGCCCACTTCCACAAAGGGGTGATTCAGTGGTTCAACACAGCAGAGACTGTCTGGCTCCTTTTAGTAATTTCACTGCAGGGACAAACAGATCTATGACTCAAGTATTAGCCACTCCATTGTATTGCTCTGATCAATGACATGAGGCAGGAAACAGGTTTGCTTACACTGGAATAATAGTCTTGTTGCTTTTTAGTTTAGATCTTTCATGGTTTAGAGATGTGTTTTTTTAGATTTGACCTGTTTTCATCAAGTGGCTGCTCCATGGCAGGCTCATATATTAGCTCAGTTAAGTCTCTTACCAACATGGTAAAGGTGACTGTACCACAATCTTCATTCACTGGATGAGGAAACAGAGTCTGACAAGCTACAGAACAGGGAACATTGCCCAACTATGTACAGCCAGAGAGTGGTGAAGCTGGGCCACAAACCCAGGACTTTTGACTTCATGTTTACTATACTTCACTACGCTGTGCCACTGGGCAAGAGGATGGTGCGGTAAAAATGGCCTCCCAGCATGCAGAAGACAGACAAGTCCTTGAGACGGTATTAGACACGGGGGCTTAAATGGGAGAAGATACCACCTCCTCCTTCAGCACAGCACAGAGACCTTTTTAACCTGGTCAGGGGTTCCTAGTGGAGTTTTGATCATTTTCCACATCTACAGAGATTGGGAAAATTGTTGTGTATTTAATACTGATGAAAAATTTAAGGGGGGAGGAGGAATCTGGATTTTCTTGTTTTATTATAGAAAGAAAATGTCTGGTCACAAATATTTAGCACAACCTCAAAAATCTCTTGGCACCCACTCTTTAAAAGTCAGTAATATGGATATTGGTACAAAATATTCTGAACTTACACAGCACAAAAGTGAGAGAGTATCTGATACTTAGAAACCATGTTTATGTACATTTACTCTTTAAATGATGGTGAAAAATCTTTTAAGTTGAGTATTATTGGATTTATTTCAAACAAAGATGCAAACAATAATACAGACTCAGAAAGGTCAAATAAAGGTTTTCCAGTTGAAACATGACACAACTAAGATTTAAACCCAAATCCTGCTTTTTTTATTCTATGAAGTTTCCACGTCAGATGGTGGGAGCCATCCAGGGGATATAAAAAGAGTAGAATATACACAACAATGTATTTTAAAGTGTTTCTACCCATATCTTTCTTGGGGAGAAACTGAAGGAGAAATCGTATAAATAGTGTGCACTTAATAGTTCCTTCCTTTCTTCCCTTTCTCATTTCCTTCTGCTTGTCCAACTTCTTTTCTGCTTGCCTTCTTGCCCCAGCTTCCCGGCTTCCTGCCTTATACTCTCCTAGTGTTTTCCAAGTGACTACTGTGCTATGATGGTACACACTATAAAATCTCTCCCCTCAGGAGCGTACCTGCTAATGCGATAGATACAAATATGTAATATAATGACAATCAGGGAAAAAGCTGCTGTGAGGGGTAGAAAATCATGAGTCACTATTTTTTTAAGGTAGCATGGCCCAGGTGCTTCTCTGAGGGGGAGGTCCCATTGAACTGAGACTGGAGTGAAGGAAAGGAATCAGTTACATGAGAGTCTGGAGAAAGAATATTCCAGACTGAGGTAAGGGTGAACACACACCTGTGGCAGGCAAAACCTGAGTCTCCTTCAGACCAGCAAGAAGGCCGGTTTGGTTGGGCAGAGAGAGCAGCTGGGGCCGGAGCACCTGCTGCTTGTGGGGACTGAGGTGAGCTGCACACAGGAATCTTCATTTGTCCAGCAGAGCATACACACTCCAGGGTCACTATCCCTGGGCAATCTATGCAATCTCCCAAAGCATGTCCTTGACAAGAGTGTCTCAGGACAAATGAGTGAAAAGTGAAATTAACAAAAAGAGTATAGATTAGTCTTGAGACCATAATGTTAAGTGAAATAATGCAGACACACAAGCTTAAATATTGCAGTTTCTCTTATAGGAGAAACCCAAAGTATAAGCAAAGAGCAAAATAAATGATGGATAATAGTAAGCAGAGACAGACTTTTTGCAAATGGGAAGGGGACCAAGAGATGGAGGAAGAGGGAAGAGAGGAGACAGAGAGGGAAAGGGATGTAAAAAGAATTAAAATACACTTATTCCACACAAGGAATATAAACATTATGTACGACAAATATGGACTAACTTTTTAAAAAAATTAGTCAACTTCTGTGTGCCTAAAATGAAAAGTAATCGCAGCTGTACCAAAAGGAAGTGGACGTGACATATTTCATGTACCTGAGGTCCACATCATGTCACTAACATGTTAAATGTATTACAGTGTTGGCTGGTGTTTAATTCCGGCTGAGGAAGGCAGCCGCTGGGGCTGGGGTAGGTGGGGATGTGTCAGAGAAAGGGTGGCTTCAGAGGAGCACCACCCAGGGGCAGAGTTAGTGGGCCTAGAAATGCCAGGTCAAGTCTAGCCACTGCGGAGGTTTTGGGGTAGTTAGTTACTAGAAGGTGGTTACTAGAGCCTCTTGGATTTCTTTTTATTTTTATTTTTAAATTTGGCTTCAGGAGACATGGTGTTTAGGCTAACCCTTTAAGAGGTGATGGAAATTCTCCATAAAGAACTTGACCAGCAGGGGTTCTCAGTTAAAGGAGAAGCATGTGCCAAGTAGACCAAAACCAGCCTGGCTGGATGTTGTTTGTGTCAAGCTACATCCCAGCCCTTTTTGTTGTACTTCATAAAAATGATGGGACAAGATCCTGCAAAGTTTCCCAGGTTGTCTTTGCTCTTGTGATCCTTTCGGCTCAGCCTCCTAAGTAGCCAGGGTTCCAGGTAAGTGCTTACAAGTCCAGACTCTTTTGTTTGTAATCACAAAGATCCTGGCCAGACAGACAGCGAAACTGTTTGGGAGAGGAGAAGCTAGTCTATCAGTCCTACATAGAACTCGGAGTCCAGCACGAGTATTTCACACACAGAGTGGAAAATGTCATTTATGTAAATGCCATACAATTCCACTGTTTAAAAAAAGTGTGCATAGTTCAGGACAATCTTTATTATCATCGTCCTTTTTTTTTTTTGGTACCAGGAATCAAACTTACAACCTCACACTTGCCAGGTGGGTGCTTAGTGGCTGAGCTGTATCCCTGGCCCAAACCTTTATTATCAAAATGGAAGGAAAAGTTACATGCTAAATTACATTCACTTTGACAAAAGCAGCAGGACATACACGGATAGGTGCTCTCCATAGAAAAACAGTTGCTCATTTGTAGTTTGAAATTTAAAGGCCCTTTCTTTCTTTCTCTTTCTTTCTTTCTTTCTTTCTTTCTTTCTTTCTTTCTTTCTTTCTTTCTCTTTCTTTCTTTCTCTCTTTCTCTCTTTCTCTCTTTCTCTCTCTTTCTCTCTCTCTTTCTTTCTCTCCCTCTTTCTTTCTCTTTCTTTGCTTTTCCTTGAAGTGATTAGCTATTAGACTAGTTAAGCTATTTTCTTTTCATGTTGGGCACACCCAGGGCTTCAAAAACAAGACAGAACTGGATTGTAAGGAGGTGAATAGAGAAGTTGAAGAAAATACTGACATTTCTAAAACAATCAGTGAAAATGAATCAGCATGTATGAGCATCTCTGGTGAAAATACAATGGAAATAAAATGTAAGCAAGAGAGGCGCTTCACTGCAGTCTATATGCAGTGGTGTACAACAGAATTCTAGAGTCACAGGTTTAAAGGCAATGAAATTATCAGTTCTAAACACTTGAAAATTCTAGCAGCTTAGAGAATATTGTTAGTATACTTTCAGTACCCTAAATGTAAGACTTATTTTATTAAGAAAATTTTGTTCAGTCTTTTAGGAAATTTGCATTTGATTGAAAAGATGGAACATAGCATCCTTGGCTGGGTTATTTTCTATAGAAACATAAGTATCAGTTTGTGGTACATGATTAGTACATTCTAAAAGCAAAAATTCCAGAAAGTTTAAATTTAGTCATGAAAAAATTTAGCCATTTATCTATTCATATATAAGCATGAAAATGCAAGCTTCAGTTTCAGGGTTTAAATGGCCCATATTATAATGGAAATTCTATGAGATGTGATCACCAAACTCTTATTTCACATTTAGAAATAAAATAAAAAACAGCCTACTCTGTAATTAATAAATGGATCTGATACCAAAAATAGTTATCAGAGAAAAAGTACTTTTTTGCTGTGAGGATAGTAAAATATAATTCTTAATGGATACTTTCGGTCAGTAGAGATTAGAGAAGAAATGTACAGACAGAAAGTGTTCATATCACTTAGATTTTTACTTTTTTAAAATAAAATTCAAACATACAGAATAATGGGTTTGTACTTCATATTAACACAATCAATAGAAATTATTGATGATGATGTAGAGACTGATGTAGATTCCATAATATTTAAGACCTCATTGTAACTGATGAATTTACCAAATTAGGTTACATTATGAAATGTGTGAGAAATAGTAAATATCTATAAAGAGCTTACATTCCCAAGCCAGGAAAAGTATTGCTAAGTGATTTAATCTGTCCATATCATTATATTTAAAGCAAATTTTTCACACACAGCACATAGTCAGATACTGCTTTAATTTTGTAATCCAACGTTTGTATTTTAACTTACATTTAATGAGAACATTGATGTATTTATTTAAATCTATTATCTTGAATATTTGTTTTATTTATTATGAAACACTCAAATTAACAATTTCTTTTTTTAAAGAAAATTGTTTTTATTGGAAATTTTAGGTATATATTATTCTAGAACACATTCACCATAGAGAATTTGTACCTGTATTTGATAGAAATTGATTTTCTTCCCCCATTCTCTTACCCTCCTTTTAACCTCTCTGCCTCCCTTATTTATAAGATTTGTTTCAATATTTCCTGCTTTTCTCATTTTTTTCACTTCTCCCTTTTTTCCTCCTCTCCTCTCCCTTGTTCACTTTCCTGTTTGAATAGTTTCTTCCTATTTCACAATACTTATTATACATTTCAGTCCTGATTTACACTTTTGGTTTCTCACAGCAGAGAAACAATGTGGTATTTACACATGTGTCCGATTTATGTCACTTAAGAGTATGGCCTTAAGGTGCATCCATTCACCTAGAAATGTCTCAAGTTTATCCTTCTTTATTGGAGAGTATTATTCTACTGTATAAAAACCCCACATCTTCTTTTTCCATTTACCAGTTAATGGACATTTGGGGTATTTCCAAGACTTAGCTATTACAAATTGTGCCACTATAAACATGAGTGTGCATACACTGCTGTGGTATGATGTTTTTAACTCTTTTGGGAAGATACCAAGAAGAATGGTTCAATGAAGTCTGCATTCCTGTGGTTTTTTTATTGTTTGTTTTGTTTTGTTTTGTTTTTGGTATTGGGCATCAAACTCATGACCTTGCACTTGCCAGGCAGGCATTTACACCACTGAGCTAAATCCTTGACTCTATTCCTGGGTTTTGTGTTTTTTTGAGGAATCTCCACCAGATTTCCTCAGTGGTTCCACCAGTCCACCCTCCCACCAACAGTAGAAAAGGGTTCCCACCAGCATTTGTTATTGGTTGATTTCTTGATGAATACCAGATGAAATCTCAGCATTTGTTTTAATTTGCTTTTCTTGAATGTCCAATGATGTTGAACATTTTTTCATATATTTATTTGCTGTTTCTAGTCATCTGAGAAGTCACCCTTCATTTCAGATGCCCATTTTTGGACTGGATCTTTAAATTTAGGGGTAGGGGGTCTGAGTTTTTCTTTCTTTCTTTTTTGTCTTTTTGAGGCAAGGTCTCTTTATGTAGTTCAGGTACCTTTGAATTCACTTTGTAACCCAGTCTGCCCTCGAACTTGCAGTCATCTTCCTGCCTCAGCCTCCTGTGTACTGGGATTACAGCTGTGCACCACTGGTCTGATTTTTTTGACTATTTGTTCTCTGTTTATTCATTTTTGCCCCTTTGCCCCCTCTCCAGCTTCTGCATTCTTTTGGATTTTTTTTTCATTTTAATCATTCATTTAACCCCTAGCATTGGACTATTATGTATAACTTTAGTTCTAGTTATTGCGCAGTTTTTGCTGCAAGGTTTGCAGTTTGAATTTTTAGCTTATCATAGTGTCTTGAAATACCGCTTAATGTACAGCATATAATTCTTACAGTAATTAGACTTTCATGCTCCATCCTTTCTATAATTCTTACATTTTACTTCCATGTATGATAAAAAACCCACAACACATTGTTATTTTCTTTAAGATGCCAGTAAGCTTTTAAGATTAAAATGAGAATAAAGTATTAAATTTACACATATATTTACCATTTTCAATACTTTGTGTAGATTTAAATTTCTATCTAAAATAATTTTCTTTCTAACAGAAGAACTTCCATGTATTGTTTCTTACAATTTACAGTTTTATTTCACTTCTATTTGCAGGATATGTTTATAGAATATAGGACCAAAATGGACAGTTTTTTAAAAAACAATTGTTAAAATGTTTCATAGTTAGTCTTTTGGTTTCTCTAGTTTATCACAAGGAGCTTGCAGAATTTCTTACCTTTTTGTCCCCTTATATGTGTCTTTTTCTCTAATTGCTTTAGTAGATTCTTAGTTATTTGAGTATGCTGGGCCTCACTGTGAATTGTGTGTGTGTTTACATTGCTTAGCATTTTTGTTGGGTTCTTGGATCTGTGAATTTATAGTTCTAAAGTCAAGTTCAGCTGCAGAGTTTGCAGCATTCTCTTCTCCAGCCCATTAATGCAGAGATCTTTCCCCGACAACCTCCAGCCTCAGCTTCCCAAAAGTCTGATCTTTTTCATGTGAGTCAGCAAAGAAGTCAGTCAGAGCTCTTGGGTTAGCTTCACCCCTGCTCCCAGTCCACGAACAGCTTCCAGGTGGCAAGTTCACTTCCTCCCTCCTCGTAGACATCACTGCCCTAGGCTGCTGTAGCCTAACGTTTGAAAACAGCTGTTTCATGTATATTATCCACTTTATCATGGCAGATTCAAGACAGATCTTGGCACTCCATCATGGCCAGAAGCATAAATCTCAAACCAGTTTAGATATTCTGGATGAAACAGTCTTACACAAGTGTGAGGCTGTCTATGATTATATCATAATTTTAAAAGAAAACTCCTGTTAATTTAATGTCAAAAGTAATATTTAATTGATTTTGGTAATATGTGTGTCTCGTTTAAGGAGACTAATTTGTTGTTCTATTTACATGAATATCCCTAAAAAGGGCATATGTTATGAAATGGCAATTATTCATCATTTGTCAATCATTAATTAAATTGATATTTTATGAAAAATATTGAACAAATATCCAGATGCAGTACATCATTAGAGTCATCTTTCTATTCATTTTTGATAGATAAGTCTATAGGACAGTTATAATAAAAAGAAACAGGTGGGTTATTTCAAAAATCTAGGACCAAGGGTTTACCTCTGCGGCATAAGTGCTTGTCAAGCAAGCATGAGGTCTTGAGTTCAATTCCCAGAACAGAAAAAAAAAAAAGAAAGAAAAAGAAAAAAGAAAAGATCTGGCCACTCACACAAGTGGAAGGTGTTATCAAACATGGATCATGGATCAAGTCTTTAAAATGGTTTAATTAAATATTTATTAGATACAAAAGAATATTTACAAGCTGTATGTAAATTTTAAAATAGTGCTCCTGAAATTTAATGTGCAAAGATACCACCTGAGATCTTGTTAAAGTGTAGATTCTGATGCAGGCAGCTTGAGGTGGGGCTTGTTTCCTAAATTTCCAACAAATTCCCAGGTGGGTGCCAATGTTTCTGCCCCTGCACACCATGCTTTGAATAGCAAGAGTGAAAGCAGAGATAAGGCCATGATCATCTGTGTGTACCTGGCACCTCACCATGATCCCTAACGGCCTCTGTGTGTTCTTCCCATCCTCACCCTCCCCTTGAGAGGTAACTAACCTCTAAATTTTGTTTTTATCATTCTTTAGCTTTTCTTAATTATTTTATCACATATGCTTATTTCCCTAAATATATATTATTAGGTTTTATATATTCTTGAAGGTAAAACTCTGATAAATATGGAATCATATATATATATATGCATTTATTTTTTGCTCAGATTTAAATTATGTCCCTGAGGGCCATTCATATTGTTATGTATAACCTTTGTTCATTGTCATTGATGTGTGGGATTCTAGTCTATGAATATAATTTATTTTAATGTTGATGGACTTTGAAGTTTATTCCGTCATGACTTTTTTATTCTGTCATGACTTTTATGTAAGTTCCTGGTGCACATTTCTATCACTTAATCAGGTCATATACATAGGTATTAAATTGCTAGTTTATAAGATGTCTACATTTTCTACTTTAATAGATATTGCCAATTTGATTTCTAGGGTGGTTGTGTTGATTTATATTGCTACCTCATCTGTATTGGTTTTATATTGCTGTTAAATAAACTACCACATGATTAGTGGCTCAGAACAGCATATATATAGTATATCATGGTTCTGTAGGTTAGAAGTTCAAGTGGGCTTGGCAAGGTTCCCTGATGAGGGTCTCACCAGTCCAAAATCACAGTGTCATCTGGGCTGGATCCAACCAAAAGCTCTGTAGGTGAATGTGCTTTCAAGGCCATTACGAGTTTTGGCAAAATCCAGTTCTTTGCAGTATAGGACTGAAGTTTCATTTTCTTACTAGCTGGAAAGCAGAAAGCTTTCCAGGGTCTACTGTCAGCTTTTAGAAGTCATTCTCTAATTTTTTTTCATTCTCCAATTTTTTTCCACACCCCTTTCCAGCCATCAATAGAGAACCTTATTTGCATGAAAATTCTTCTTATGTGTAGGCACACGCCCGTAGTCTCTTTTTTGCCATATAATTTACCATAATTAAAGGAATAACTCTAGGAGTAAAGGTTGTTGGAGCCCTCTATAAAATTATCCCTAACTCAGCAAACTGGTAGGCAAACTGGACCGAGTGATTCATTAGCCTCTGGCTCACAGGCAAAATATCTTCATCACTTCTTAAGGTTCCCATCCTATTACAGTATCAAAGTAAAAAACAAAAATCTTATCAGTTCAAAACCTAGAATCTCAGTAATCTCAATAATCTGATCACTCTATACCAGGTGGAATGAAAAAAGTGGTTACCAAAGCAGTGTTCAAATCTGGAGAGGTAAATACCACCCTGGGAAAAATCCATGAACCTGAAAGCCTAAGAATAATCCTCATTGGCTCTCCTCTCTGTCCACTGGGTTGTGGCGTTCACTTCTGAATTGTTTTTTTGCTTTTCATAAATGCTATCTGGGTGGTTTTATCAGCCGTTTACAGCAGAATTTGAGGTGGTCTGAGAGGCTCCTACCATTTCATACTCTCTCTGTTCCTTTGGGTGCAGAGGGCAGTGTTTCACTTGATACAATTTTCTCAGTAGCTTTGTACTCTCCTATGGATGGTACAAGGGTTCACTGCATTATACAGAAACACATTGACATATTTTTTTCAAGATAGTTCTTCCTCTATTTCTGGCTTCTGCTAAGATACAGCCCTTGTGCTATTTAGAAGCCTTTGGTTTGAGAACTATGAAACACTCTTACTCTCTTGGAATGGTATTTGATGTGGTGAAAGGCTCTGGTCTTTTTTATCTTCCTGAGTTTTCAGCGAAGAGTTATATAGTACACACCTAGATGTTTTTCTAAGCCACTGTTTCAGCAGTCATTTCTGACTTTTGGTATCTTTGTGTCACTTGGAATGGAATTTTCAAAACTATCCATCCTGGTTTCTTTCAGTTCACCCTCCCCCCGATTTGTTTCTCTTCTTTTAATATTACTATAAGTAGCAAGAAAAAACTACTTTTCTGCTTCAACTTTTCTTTGCAGTATTGTTCTTAGCTATATATTCAAGTTGATTGTTTATAATTTCTGCTTTCCATGTAACTGCAAGACACAACTTTGCTGACTGTTCAGCTGCTTTGTATTAAGGACACCCCTTGTCCATTTCCACTATTATGTTCCTCACTTATTTCTGACTCCTCACTGCCGGGATTTTGAATGTCCAGTCTTTTTAAAAACTTATCTGTATCTTTATATTTGAACTGGGTTTCTTATAAATAAATATAGTTATGCCTATCTTTTATTTATCCAATTATGGGCCTGGGACACAGCTCATTGGCGTAAGTGCCTGCCTTGCAAGTGTAAGGTCCTGAGTTCAGTCCCTGGTCAAAAAAAAATTCTATTTATCCAATTATGCCAAACTCTGTTTTTTAGGAATTTATTTAGCCACTTACATTTAATGTAATTTTCAATATTTTGAGTTTAGTTAACTCATCTTTTCTTTTTATTTATTGTATTTGTTCTTTGCTTTCCCTTTCCTTTTCTTGCCTTTTTTGAAAAGTATTTCTATGATTCTGCTTTAATTTCTAGTGTTGGACACATGTTTCACTATTTTTAGTAATTGATTTAGGGTTTACATTATGCAACTCAACTTTCATACCTTTTGTCTCATCACAAGGCCAACTGTGCTGGGGTAGTGGAGTGTGTGGCCAAGAGACCAGAGAAAATATGAAGAGATGATTTTTGAGAGATATGGTTTACTAAGATTTGCTAATAGCTCTAACAGGGAAGCAAAGGGATCACTGTGACTTACTAGTGAGGGAGGGTCCACAAGAGACTATATGGATACAATAGCACTTTCTGGTTGGGCCACAAAGGGGTGCATACTCTTCAACAGCCCACTTGGCTTGGCAAATCCCACAGGGGCTGTCCAACAAATCCCAGAAGGGTTTGCACTTAGCAACAACAAAACAGCCTGACAAAATCCCATGGGGAAGTGTATTTAGCAACAATTCCTGAAGGATGTATATCTGACAGTGCCACCCGGCTGGTTTAGTGGAGCTTTTAGATGAATCCCTCAGCAGCAGAATACTGCTGGGGAGAGGTTTTCAGACTTAACAGTGACATTATTAGCTTTTTTGCTTCATTGTGTGATCAGAATTCCCAGAAGCAGCTAATTTAGCATATGAGTGGGAAGGCAGCTCCTACAGATAACATTAGATTGTCCATTTCTCAGTGTTCTTAGGCTAATACTTAACTGGATATTCTGGTCACTGCCTGCTTACTGTGCTCTCTTTGCTTGTCAAGAGCCTTAGGAATCCAGAAGGTGCCAAATCCCCTAGTTTTTCTCAGGGATGAAATATCTCTAGCTTTAATAACATAATGATACACATTACTTTACATTCTGTGTAAAACCCTGTAACTATATTTGCATTTCCCTCTTCTATAACTTCGTGATGTTACTATTATATGTTTTATTTCTAGTAGAATATAAACCTCTAACAAATTGCAGTTTTGCCTTAGACATTTAATTAGCTTTTAAAAACTGTAAGCAAGAAAACATGTGCCATATTTATCTATATTTAACACTTCAGTGTTGATTTCTTTATGTAGATCTCAATTTATGTCCAGTGTATACTTCTACTGCCTGGAGAATGTCCTCTAATGTTTCTGATAGCACAGGTTTGTCATCAATAAAATGTCTCTGAAAGTCTTTGTCTTTAGCATTCAAAGATTTTTTTCTGGTTATAGAATTTCTGTATTGACTTTTTTTCTTTCAGCACTTTAGAAATTCTATTCCATTGTTTTTCAGCCTGTTTCAACAAGAGATTTTTAATAACTTTGTTCATTGTTCTATGTATACTTTTGTTTTCCACAAGATTTTCTTTTTTTAGATTTGGCTTTGATTTTCATTATTTCATCTATAATGGGTGAAGTCATGTGTTTCTGCACATTCATCTGGCTTGGTGTCTCTATGCTTCTTGAATGTTACCTTTCATTAATTTTAGAAATTCTTAGTCATTACCTATTTAGACATTTCTTCTGTGTGTTCCTTTCACTTTTTCTGGTGGAATTCCAATTCTTGTATATTCTAATATTCTACTGCAGATACTGGAATGTTCTGTTTTGGTTTTGTTTCTCTCTTTGTTTTCTTAGTAATTCAGTTTTGATAATTCTTACTGATGTGTTTTCAAGTTCTCTCATCTATTCTTCTGCTGTATCCAGTTGGATCATGAGACCATAAGAGAATTTTTTCATCTCTGACATTATGCTTCTCCTTTATATCAGTCCCATTTGATTTTTATAGCTCCCCTCACTTTGCTGAAATTTCCCATATTCCCTGTTTATTATCTGTCTTTTATACTGGATCTTTTAAATATTTGATCATAGTTATTTTGAAGGGTCTCTACAATATATTTAGGTGGGCTTTCTCTTGGTTTGATCATTAATTGCTTTATCTTTTGAAGTGATTATTTTTTCTCACTTTTTGGGGTTATATCATTTTTTTTTAGAAAACAGAGTACTAGATTGTATATAAGAAAAATAGAGAGCAAGGCAAACATAATGTTCAGCCAGAAATGGACATGCTTGCAATTGTGTCAGGTAAATAATTTGAACATGGATTGGAAATGTGATGCACAGAGTATAAAGTGAATGAGAGATTGTGCATAAAGAAGTCATAATTGTGCTGATGAATCATTAAGCCTAAAAATTAAAACTTTAAAAATTAGAAGTAAAATAATTTAGAGAAAAATGTTAGCAAAATACTTCAACACACTGAATATTTTAGAGCAGTAGTTACAATGATATTTATATAGGAAAAAACAGTTTGCCTTTTCCCTAAAGTACTGTAGTAGCAAAATAATCTAATATTTCATATAGGCTAACAATTTACTGAGTCATTAGTAGAAATGATTTTATATCCACAATCAGATGTTAAAGCTGAAGTAGCATTGACTGAAGAATCTAATGTCCTTGTTAAAGCAGTAAGTGTTTCCAGTATAAGGATGAATAGGGTATTTTGAGAGACTCACAGTGTAGTGGAGGCATACCAGTGGGGGAAATGTCTCAAAGCCCAGGCCAAAGGTCCAAAAAGAGTTGTTTTGGGATTTTTACTTGTGCAAAGAAGAAAGTGACATATGTCCTAAATTAGGATGACCTAGATTTGAGTTGCTGGCTGACTGGTGATAGCTTTGGGGTTATGATGTCCTGCCTGTGCTGTGTATGTGGCATGCCCAAACTGAGATCATGATGCCTCAGTGGTGTGCCGTAGGACTTGAGCTGGGGCAGTTAAATAAGTGACAGATAGGAGAAATTAAAAAAAGAACTTGTGTGAAAATGTGTCAGTGATTTGGTGATGAATTTGATGTGGGGATTTGATTTGAGGAAGACAGAGAAGTTTTACTTGGATGCCTAGGATACCAGTTTGGACATTATGACTCCAAAATACAATAAAAATTGTGGAAGGTATTATCCCAAGAGGCAAAACTCAGGAAGTTAACATGTCATAAGTTGTTATGTGAATGGAGATTTACCATGGAGCTGACTACAGGTACATTTGGTGAACATTTAAAATTCTGGTCTATATACTTTGGATATGTACTTTGCATAGAGTGTACTTGGAAGGAATATATAATTTTGTTGTTTTATTTTAGATATATATAATAGATATATGTAGGTTTTGTGAACTGGGGAATTTCTCTCTGTTTAATGGTAGAATATTTAACTTTCAAATTATTAGTATGCAATCAGTATTAATACAAATCAAATTCATTCAGTGAATTTTTGAAAGTAAATATAACCATGTAGTACATAAGTTTGTCTTGTAGACCATCTGCACATCACTTAATGCTCTAATAATAATGGCAACTGAGAGTTTTGTGCATAAGCACTATTTTAAGTGCTATGTGATCTGGTAAACTATTTAATGCTCACAACTACTCTATGAAGCAGGTACAATTAGTCTTCTCATTTACTGATGAGAAACCAAGTCACCAGGAAATTAACTTCCTGAAAGTTAATAAGCTAGTAAGTAATAGCTAGTTAAGTAATAAAAGCCAATATTCGATTCTAGCAGTGTAGTTCCAGAGTTTGAACTCTGAACCATTAATCTATTGATTGTGGCAACTTGAGAAGTTTAGAAGAGTAACTAAGTCAGCTCAGCAATTCTACACCCTACAGTGCAGAGGACCTGCCCTAAGCTGGCTGCTTGCACCCTAGGGTATAGAGGATCCGCCCTAGGGAAGCTGGTCATCTGGACAGTATAAAATGGAAATGAAGAAGGACAGATGAGCTTCTGCTCTTTGGAAGAGCTCCCGTCTTCACCTTCAGCTTGGATGTCATCTCCTGGTTTCTGGCAGACTCTTTGACTTCTAATTTGGATCCTTCAGCCTTCTGGCGTGGACTCTTCAGCCTTCTGTTGTGTACCCATCAGCCTCCTGATACAGACTTGCACGGGACACTGCAGTTAGCTCCAGACCTTGGACTGAGCCCTTCAGTCTCCAGCATGCAGACACCCTGCATAGTTCCTTGTCCAGCTCTGTGGCTGACCACGGTAGGCTAATCCTGTAATTTCTTATACATTTGTGTATCTTGTGTCATATCTGCTTCTCTTGAAAAACCATGACTGATACATCTACGCTGTTTACATACTGTGCATTTTCACATGCACGTACACACACGCGTGCGCGTGCACACACACCCACACACACTGTCATACACAAAACTTACAAACAAAGCACTGTGGGATCTACAGATAAGATAAGAACACCTGAACTTGTTATCTAGTTGGGAAAATAGAAAATAGGTAAAAGGATAATAATAGAAGTCCATACATATGAAATTATGGATAGCATAGACAACTCATGCCACAGAGGTCCTGGAGCATGGGGTAGGTGGCAGGTTACAGGACCAATTATTTGAACTGATGGATAGGACTCACCTGTATGAACTGGCTATAGACACCTCTCTGAACTTGACTTTTGTGCATTCACCAAATTCTAGCCACACCAACCTTCCTTCTATTCCTCAAAATGTCACATTTGTTCCTGTCTTGGGGCTTTTGCATCTGCAGTGCCTCCTGCCTGGAAATCTCTTCCTAAAAATCTTGGCAAGGCTGCTTCCTTTAGCATTCAGAACTCAGATTAAATGTACGCTGTGTAAAGAGAATTTCCTTCATGATCCAACTTGAAACAGTGCTCCACTCCTACTCCATGGCATAGCCTGTTTAATTTGACCCATGATGCTTATCCTTATCTGAAATGATCTATTTGCTAACCCGCTTATAATCCATTTCTCTTTGCTACAATAAATGTTCCATAAGCAAAGATCAACCTTGTTTGTCTTGTTCTCATCCTGTTTACTTCCCTCAAATAGCTTCTGAAGTTTCTACTTTCGCTACAGAATCTTTCTGAGTTTAAAGCATACAGGGGAATGTCTTTCTTTGACCTGTTTGGGGGCCTTTGACCTACTTTTTTCATATATAAGAGAATGTTTTGAAGCAGTTGTTTCTTTCCTTCATATCTTTAAAACATGGAATGCTGTGAATATCAATGAACCCAATCACATATTTGGGCTCCTGTGGTCTTTTTGATTTGTTGTCATCACCTTGAGTGTTATCCATGAGTAACAGAAAAGGTTGGGTCTTTGTGGCTGGTTTCCTTTGAAACATTCCTATACTTTATAGGTTGTGCAGACAACATTGTCTTATGCATTTTCTTTTCTGTGTATTTGTCAGCAACTACAGGTTTTCTGATGCTTGGAATTTAATCAAATGACCTCTTTGTTCTTTATGAACAGAAGAACACAAGTTGCTTTTGAAAATACGCCAAAAAACAGTGAACTGCAGGAGAGATTTTAATCCTTCATGTATGATAAATTTTGGTATTTAAGGAGTCAATTCTTGGGCTAAGTGCTGAAAGCAAAAATGATGAATGTTGTGCAGGATAAAGCTGTGAATTATGGAACACTTTCAACCCTTTTAAAAAATCTAATTAACATTAACTTTACTTCATTAATTTGCCCTGTGAAATAAATACATTACTAACTATATAAAATGATATTTAGTCTTACTAATGGAAATCTAGCATATTCTTTTTAGTTCTATTAAAAAGAATATAATTTGAAATGACAAAATCAGTTATGGCTACAATGAAATAATATTGGCTTCCAATTATTAGGTAATTTTTATAGAAAGCTAATTCATTAATGACTAGTATAATTAATTAAAATGACTTCCTTACTTTTATATGATGTTTCTATTTTTAAAGTACTTTTGTATCTATAACTATATACTTCTATCATAAGACAAGTTTTCAAGTCTTACTATGCCTTCTTTTTTTTTTTTTTTTTTTTTGGTGCCGGGGATTGAACTCACAACCTCGAGTTTGCCAAGCATGCACTTATGCCACTGAGCTAAACCCCCGGCCCTTTTACTATGCCTTCATGAACAAATAACAATTTAGTGATTTTGCTTCTATCATAGGATGTTCTATGAATTCACTGATACACATATACACTTACACTCACAATCATGTGCCACTTAATCAGGACATTTTATATACAGTTATGTGCTACATAAGAGTAAATGATGGCCCGCATGCACAGTGATAGCCCCATAAGATTGTATCCCCTAGTGATATCATAAACATCCTCATTCGTGTAAATACTCTGATTGTACAGCAATTAAACTAATGACACATTTTTAAGAACATATTCCCATTGTTACATGATGCCTGACTGCAACTGTATGTTCATCAGTGAATTTCATAACATACTATGATACAGAAGAATCAATATTATGATTTATCATCATTATAGGTATGATGGAGGCTTAGTGTTATAATTTAGATCTAAAGTGTTTACCCAAATTCTCATGTGTGCAGAGTTGGAAGATGACTGGATCCTTAGGATGTTATATTCATTGATGGATTGATCTATTGATGACTTCATGGCTGAATGGAGGCTCCCTGGTAGGAGGGAGACTGTGGTGAGTGAAAGTAGGTCATTGGAGGTGTGGCACGGAGGTGTGTATTCTGCCCCGACTCTCTTTTTTCCTGCTTCTCTTTCTCTGCTTTCTGGCTGCCAAGGGTTTACCAGACGTCCTCTGCCATACTCTTCTGTCATGGTTTCTACCTTGGAGCCAGCTGAACTTGCATGGACTGAACCCTTTGACATCATGAGCCAAAAAACTTCTCCTTTAAACTGCAGTGTTGTGTATTTTGTTCCTCAATGAGGAAATGACTAATACATTTAGTGAGGTTTAAAAACTTGGTTTAGTGGCCCTGAAGCAAGGCCAGCAGATTGCTGTAGCTGCTGGTTTCCAACAGGAGCCTAAAGAGAATTCTTTCTGTGGTCTGTTGGCCATTTTAGAACTTTGGAAATGGAATGGTCAATTCATCAGAAAGAAATAGCAGGTGAGTGTGGCAGACTTTCGGCAGCCTGCAGGAGAGAGACCCTGGCGCCTGGGGACCTGCACCAAGCAGTTGACATGGGGTGCCGGGAGAACAAGAAACTCCTCCCTTCTGGGGGGCAGGTGTGAGCCTGCCAGCATACGGGCTGAGAATCAAACATCTCATGTTGTCCTGTCCCCTGTCCCGTGCCCCCCTCCTTAGCAAGTGGGAGCCGGTAAACCACACATCTTGTGATAAGATTGGCTATGTTATTTAGTATGAGCTCCCCATATGCAAAGATATGGACAACCATTTGGAAGAAAACAAGAGACTATGACAGTAAAGATCTCTGGTTGTCTAGCTTTGAAATTTATGCTTTCTTATGTCCCATTCTGTTCTGTTTTGTTGTGTTTAATTTTACCCCCTTTAAAATAAAATTAAAAAAAAACCAAAAACCTCCCTTGTTTTAAAATAGAAGAATAGCAGATAACAAAGGTTGTAAATTGTGATCTTATTAATCACAGGCTTTACTTTGGCTATGGCTAGTTGTAGTTCTATATACCTCTCTTCTCTGTTGTCAGGTTCTTTTCCCATGTTTGGAAAGTTTTCTGGTTTACTTCTGTAAATAGTCTTTTTATGTCATGTGTGTTGCCCCTGCTTTTTTGCTAACATCTATCAATCTTAAATTACTTTTCTTTGTATTGTCTTGTAGCTGTTGAATTGTTATTTCCTGGTTCCTTGTTATTTTTAAGAGATCTTTCCTTTCATGATCACTAGCTGCAATCCTGTCTTCAAAGTCTGGAAGTTTATATTCAGTTTCTTTCAAGTAGTTTTATCAGCTTTCAATGGAGTTTTTAATTTCCTGGATATTTCTTTTTATTTGTTTCATGTATTCCAATTATTGTCTATATTGTTCATTCAAGGTTTCCCTCATTTTCCTATGCTCCTCTTTTGTTTTTTGGTGGTACCGGGGATCAAACTCTGGACCTCAAGCTTGCCAAGCAGGCGCTTATGCCACTGAGCTAAATTCCCAGCCCTTCTTTTGTTTTTTTAATCTATGCCTTCTTTAGATATGCTCAGTACCTCTTTTATCATGTTTGTCATTTATTCTTTTACCTGAGATATTGTTTCTTATTTTTTTTTTTTACAGCCTCATGAAGTAGTTTCTTAACTTCAGTTGCCATTATCCCAGAAATTTCAGGTGTGCACCTTCCAATTTATTCCATGTCATGTCTCCTGGACTTGTTCTGTGTGGGCTGGAGGCCAGAGATTGCCTTTTGCTCTTTCATTTTGACATTTTCCTGGTTTCCTCAGGATGAACCAATTGTGGGGTCCCAGGTGCTTCCTATGTTGGCTACCTGTCCATGGTACAGGCACCTGGGTTTTTCTTAACCTAGGTTCTTGGGGAGGCAGAGGGGCATGGGGCAGGCTTCTCCAGACCACATGGCTTTTCCAAGGCTTGGCTGACTAGTTCCCCCAGCTCGCACTAGCTATAGGTCCCCAATGGCAGCCATCAGGCTCATGAGGGTAGGGTTGGCTGCTTCTTTTTCCCATCTCACACTAACTACCTGTAGGAGGGTCTTGATGGCGTCCAGACATAATATAATCAAGATCCCAGAGATTCAGCACAAGAACAGAATACTAAAAGCTGTTAGAGAAAAGAAACAGATCATCTATAAAGGAAAACCGATTGGAATCATGACGGACTTCTCAACACAACTCATCAAGTCAACAAAATCTTGGAGTGAAATAGTTCAAGTACTGAACGAAAACAACTTCTAACCCAGATTGATGTATCCTGCAAAACTATCTTTCAAAATTAATGGAGAAACATGACACTTCCATGACAAGGAACAACTGAAGGAATTCATGACCACTAAACCAATCCTACAAAGAATACCTGACATTACAGAGAGAAATAAAAATGACCATGATTCCAGGAACAGTGGCAGAACAGGATTGCCAAGTGGGACAGGCAACTGAATGGAGGAGAAAAACAGAGAGCTAATGACAGGAAAAAAGCATGACAGAGATGAGCCAGTGCATGTTGGTCGTAACCATTAATGTAGATGGACTCAATTCACCAATAAAAAGAAACACAGGCAGAGTGGATCAAGAAATAAGATCCATCTAATTGCAATATACGAAAACCACATTAACTCAAAAGGAAATTCATACACTGAAAGTCAAAGGAGAGAAAGCAATGCTCCATGCGATAGGGAACCAGAAAAAAGCAGGGGTAACTTGTCCATCAACTGCAGAATGGATAAGAAAGATATGGCATGTTTATACAATGGAAAGCTACTCAGCTATAAAGAAGGATATTCACGAGGCTCTCACAGGTAATTGGATGCAACTTGTGATCATGCTCATGGGTGAAATGGTTCGGACTCACATGGGTGAACATCATGTTGTCTTCCTAATATAAAAAATTATATTTTTATATAATGAAGAAATTAGTGGGATTCAAAATGTGCAATAGATATTGTGAAAGTGAAAGGGAAGGAAACACATCTAGAAAGGGAAGGTGGTAACCATTGTTAATTTCTTATTATCTTGTTTTGAAACCCAGTATCATTCTCATTGTTCTGTTTTGTTTGGTTTTATTCTATTTTTTGTTTGATTTTATTATATTTGATGGTATGGGCAGTTATTTCCTAGATAACAAGATATATTATGGTAGCTATTGATTTCCTATTATCTTGTTTTGAAGTCCTGTATCACGTTCAATGTTTTGTTTTGATTAGCTCGGTTCTGCTTTATTTTGTTTGGTTTTATTCCTTTTAAAATAAAATAAAACCATAAAAACTAATATTAGGTTCTGATGACCAGAGATAATCTTTGTTTTAGTTGGTAAGATTGTCATAACTAAGAATTACAGATTGAGGGAGTTGGAGGTCTGAGACAGGGTGTCAGCATGTGGCTCTCTTCTGTGGCCTCTCCTTGGTTGCAGGTGATGTCTTTTCTTTGTGTCTTCACATGGCCTTCCCTCTCAGTGTGTTTGTGTACTAATTCCCTCTCCTTATACGGACATCAGTCACTCCAATGATCTCATTTCAACTTAGTTACCTCCTTAAAGATCCATTCACAGCCACACTCTGGGGTTTTGGGGTTTAGTGCTTTTGTGGGACACAATACAACCCACGACACTTGTGCAGATTATGAAGAAAATGGTAATTAGGTTACCGTACTTTAATTTTCTGAGGATGTTAAAAAATATCATGGGAATGATACTCATTCTTCAGAATATTTGTTATGTGAAGTAAACACTGAGGTATTCTGGAATTGCTGTTTAGATTGTTAGGCAGCATTTGTTTGCATGTCACATCACTTGATGGGCTACTTTGGTGGTAGTTTTAGTAGAGTCATTGATTAAACAAATGTTTATTAAAAATTAAATATGTAATGCAAAGACTAGAATAATGTAGATTATATATTCTGATTTTTATTAAAAACAGAATATACTAAATTTTTTGGAGGGGGGATAGGATGTAGTCTAGGATGGCCTTGAATTCACTATGTTGCCCAGGCTGGCCTCAAACTTGCAGCAATCCTCCTGCCTCAGCCTCCCTAATGCTAGGACTACAGGCATGTGCCACAACACCTGGCTAGAGCATATTAAAATTTTATCCAAAAATATATCCATCAGTCCACTAAAAATACATCATATGTACTACTAGCCCTTTAGAATTACCAGAAGGAGAAATATTGAACTCTTCTGAAAAGTTTACATCTTTCTCTGGGGTCTGGGCTTGGGTAGGCAGAAGACAGTGGGAAAATTGTAAAGTGATTCTTTAATTTTGTACTTTATATATTTCTGAGTTGTTTGAACTAATTGGAACAAGAATTAATTATAACTTATCATTAAAAATAAAATCAAATATTAAAAATCATATTGTGAGAGTGGCCTGGGCTGTTTGGATCGAAAGTCTGCGCAGACCTGCATCTCGGCGCGACTCTTTGGGACTGGTAAGCATGCCCTTCATCCGCAGGGAACTGCCTGGAGATCGGCATCTGGCCTGGGTCTGTTTGGGTCCATAGCCCCGCCCTTCACCCCCAGGAAGTCTCCCAGAAAGCAGCATCTCGGCCTGTCTCTTTGGGACCCGAAACTCTTGGACCCGTAGAGTGGCCTGGGCTGTTTGGATCAAAAGTCTGCGCAGACCTGCATCTCAGCGCGACTCTTTGGGACTGGTAAGCATGCCCTTCATTTGCAGGGAACTGCCTGGAGATCGGCATCTGGGCTGGGTCTGTTTGGGTCCATAGCCCCGCCCTTCACCCCCAGGAAGTCTCCCAGAAAGCAGCATCTAGGCCTGTCATTTTGGGACCCGAAACTCTCGGACCCACAGAGTGGCCTGGGCTGTTTGGATTGGGAATATTGTGGAGACTGGCATCTTGGCCAGGTCTGTTTGGGACCGGGAACTTTTCAGAAACCAACATTCTAGCCTGACTCTTTGGGACCTGTAGGCCCTTCACTCGCAGGGAACCTCCTGGAGACCTGCCTGGGACAAGGCACGGAGGCCTGGCCTGCCTGAGAT
>PVJX010030174.1:0-22276 GCA_004027295.1 Dolichotis patagonum
CACCAGTCCAACCCTACAAAAAATACTGAAGGACATTCTAGGGAGAGAGAACAAGAATACGAGCATTTCAGGAACAGTGGCAGAGAGGCCTCAGTGAACGAGGCAGACAGTGGAGTGGAAGAGAAAAATAGACTATCAATGGCAGAAAAATAGAATAGCAGAAATGAGGCAGAGAAGATTGGCTATAATCTCTAGTATAAAGGGCCTCGAAATACTAACAGAGAGAAACACAGGCAGAGTAGATCACGAGATAGGGTCCATTGAGCTGCTCTATATAGGGAGGCAGTAGGACCCAAAACAAGCAGTGCACCCCAGGGAGTGAAAGGGGAGGAATTGTCTAAAAAAGGGAGGCAGAGGATACTGTTAATGGGGTAAAAAGATTTAAAATTTACATTATTCTCACCACTCTGCTTGGATGGATTACTTGCTGTTCCAGTTTGTCTAGTTACGCTAGACTGGAGGACATGGTCAGCTATCCCAAAAATAAGAGGACATATTATGGTAATCATCCCTAATTTTCCTATCAACTTAATCTGAAGCCCTTTATAACTTATACTGTCTTATTATGACTGATCTTATTTGAATCTGGTTTGTTAGATTGCTACTTTGTATTGACTGATTTTATTTAAATCTGTTATGATGGATAGCATTAAGTCTAAGTGTATAGGCAACTACACTGAAGATGACAAGATTCATTAAGATACCCACTCTGGTTTGATTATTACTTGCTTTTGAAGTCTTATAATGTCTCCAATGCTTCATTTTTATTAATGTTGTTATACACTGCTGAGACATCATGGTAACAGTTGTAGATCACCTTGTATTGCAGTTTTAAGTGACTTTTCTGCCTCATGCTGTTCTAGGAATTGTTTTGTTTTATCTTGCTTTGTTTTGTTTCTCCTGCTAATACAGAAATGATAGATATACATGTGTAGAGCTTATAAACAGCTTACAAGAATCAACTATATAACACATGTTGAAATGAACAACTACTTTGAAAAAAAAACTGACACTACAATACCCAGTGCTGATTCCATAATGTCATGATGTGAAGTCCAGCAAAACTATCACTTTTTGTTCAAAGTGATCTTAGCTTGCTTTGCCTTGTTTAAGTTCCACACACATTAAGGTATGGACAGCTGTTTTGAGGAGAATGAGAGACACTATGACAGCCATTTTTGGCTTCCCTAATGTCTGGTCTTGAAGACCTGAAATGCCCTCCTCATCCTGCTCAGATCAATTCCATACTAGGTTGTTTCATGTGAATTCCCTATATGTGACAATATGGACAACTATTTGGAAGAAAACAAGACTCAATATGATAGAGAGTGAATATCTCCGATTGTCTAGTTTTGAAATTTTTGTCTCTTTCATTGCTTTCTTGTGATCTGCTTTGCTCTGTTTTGTTGTGTTTAATTTTACCCTTTTGATATAATTGCATGTATATTTGAGTGGGTAAGATGGATGACCATATTGCTGTTTTTGTCAGATCATGGAGCAGAACTGTTAACAGTCTTACTGTTTGAATGTCTACTTTACATGTTTTAACTTTGTAATTTGAACAACTCTTTCCAAGAAGTCAGTATGTAATTTGTCAAGTAATAATTTCTTAGGTTTTTTTGTTGTTGTTCTTTTCCTTTTTTCCTTGGAATACTGTATTGTCGCTACCCTTTATTCTGTTTTGTTTTGTTTTGTTTTATTTTTTTCTCTTTAAATAAAATTATTAAAAAAAAATTTAAAGTACAAAAAAAATTTCAGACTATGTGATAATAGTTTGATACCTTGGGGACTTAATTTTAAAGATTTTAATTTTCCAGTTACTTCCACTTCAATTTCACCTATAAAGCAAGAATAGAAATATATCAAGAAGCACCTTATAGCATAGTCCAAAAATATATGGCTCTTTTATAAGGAAATAAAACTGGAAATTTAATTTAAGAGCAGGCAGCCCTGCTAGCCAAGTATTACCCATAATTTAATATACCATCATATTTCTAGTTGGAAATACACCTCCCAAACTGCATATGAGGAAATCACCTCTGTTCCTCTTGCTACAAAAACTCATCCCCCAGCATGAGTTTTTTTACCTGATGTTTTTTTACCTGATGCATCCTCTGCCAACATTTCTGACTCTACAGTCTATTTTTCTACCACCTTCCTTCCTCCGACTGTTCAGCCTGATTTGTATTCTCCAACTCCTTACCCTCAATTTAAAAAAAGTTCTCCCTTCCTCCCAAGAAACATGTACTCTAGGAGATACCACCAAAACCTCTACCTCTTCCTTTAAGAAGTGATGTGAAACTGATATGGCAGCCGGGGATTTAGCTCAGTGGCTTAAGTGCTTGCCTTGCAAGTGCGAGGTCGTGAGTTCGATCCCCGGTACCAAAAAAAAAAAAAAAAAAAGAACTGAGATTCCATGTCACTCCAGAAAGAATGGCTGTGTTAAAAAAAAAAAAAAGAAACTGATATGCCTCCCCACCTATTTTGCACAACAGAAATACTGAAAACTACACACCTTCTTGCATTCTATTCAACTTCAATGGCACAATGCACAGACTTTTAAGAAAATTCTATTCATTGAAGTCCCTGAATGCCTTCCCTTCCCACTTCCCACATCCCTAAAACTAAAGACTCTACCAAGAACCTATCTTTCCCTCCACTTTCTGGGAAGGTTTTCTCTTTAGCAATTTCAGTCTATGTAAGTATGGCAGGTTGCCGAAAACTAAGGCTAAAGAATGGAAAATCACTTCTTATCACCAAAATAAGAGGGAAAAGCCCCTCATACTTTTACAGTAAGTGAAAAATAGTTTTCTCTTTTTAGGTTCCTGACTTCTTAAGCTTTACAAACCTTCACCTTCATGCCATTTGAGCAAAACATCTCCACTGAACACGCTAGACGTCTTCACAATCTAGAACTGTTCTAAAATTCAGAAGTCTGGCACACACCAGCTGCCATCAGGGACACTCCCGCCACCAGTAGCCAGCACAGGCTGGGAAAAGCAGCAGCTAGCCCTGCAGCAGTGCACCCAGTGCCCACCATCAGACACCCATAGCTAGCACAGGCTAGAAGAACCAAACAGTCATGCTTCAGAGAAATTGTAGCCAACACAGGAAGTGCCTGGGACCCCACTACCTGCTTCTTCTGGAAGAATCCAGGAAAATGTCCAGATGAAGGAAGAAAGGAAGTCTGTGGCCTCCAACCCATGCAGAGCAAGTCCAGGAGACATAAACATGAAAGAGATTGGGAGTCACATACTTGAAGTTTCTGAAATGATGGCAAATAAAGTAAAGAAACAACTCTATGAGGCTATAAAAGAAATTAGAACAGAAATACTATCTCAGGCAAAAGAAGAAATGAAAAACATAATAAAAGAATTGCTAAGCATCTCTAAAAAGGACACATTAAGTAACTTGAACACTGGAAAATGAGGGGTACCTTGAATGAACAATATAAGAAAGATTTAGAATGCATGAAACAAATTCAAAGAGATATCCAGGAAATTAAAAATTCTATTGAAAGCAGACAAAACAACATGAACACAATTGAATACAAACTTTGAGACCTTGAACACAGGATTTCAGCTAATGATCACAAAAGGAAAGATCTCTTAGAAATAACAAGGAACCAGGAATAACAATTGAACAGCTGCCAGACAATGCAAGAAAAATAATTTAACAGGTGTCAGTGAAAAAGCAGGGATCAATATAAATGAAATAAAGAGTCTATTCACAGAAGTAATAGCAGAAAACCTCCCAAGCATGGGAAAAGTACCAGACACACAGACAAATGAGACATATAGAACTCCAGTTAGCCATAATCAAAATAAATCTACAGCCAGACATATAATAATCAAGATCCTAGATATTCAGCACAAGAACAAAATATTAAAAGCTGTTAGAGAAATGAAACAGATCACCTATAAAGCAGAGCTTATCAGAATTATGACAGAATCAAGACTTCTCAACACAAACCATCAAGTCAAGAAGAGGTTGGAGTGAAGTGTTTCAAGCCCTGAAAGAAAACAACTTGCAACTCAGATTGATATATCATACAATACTACCTTTCAAAATTAATGGAGAAACAACATACTTCCATGACAAAGAACAGCAGAAGGAATTCATGACTGCCAAACCAACCCTACAAAGAATACTGGAGGATATTCTAGAGAGAGATAAAAATGACCACAGTTCCAGGAACATCGGCAGAGAGGGATCACTGAGCAAGGCTGATAAATGAATGGAGGGGGAAAGCAGGCAGCCAACAGCAGGAAAATAGCATGGCAGAGACAAGCCAGTGTAGGTTGGTTATAACCATCAATGTAGATGGCCTCAATTCACCAATTAAAAAAAAACACAGAGTGGATCAGGAGACAGAATCCATCATTATGCTTTATATAAGAAATACATTTAACTTGAAAGAAAATTCATAAACTGAAAGTTAAAGGAGAGAAAACAATGCTCTATGTGACAGGGAACCAGAAAAAAGTAGGGGTAGTTTGTCCATCAACTGCAGAATAGGTAAGAAAGATATGGCATTTTTATATAATGTAAAGCTACTCAGCTATAATGAAATATAACCTCGAGGCTCTTATAGGTAAATGGAAACAACTTGAGATCATACTCATGGGTGAAATGGTTCAGAGTCACATGGGTGAACATCATGTTGTCTCCCTAGTACAAAAAACTAAAGGAGTTAGTGGGATCCAAAATGCACAACAGATATTGTGAAAGTAGAAGGGGAGGAAATGTCTAAAAAGGGAAGACAGTGGCCACTGTTAATCTATTGTCATGTTTTGAAACCCTGCATTGTTTTTATTGCTCTATTTAGTTTGATTCTATTCTGCTTTGTTTTGTTTGATTTTATTATATTTGATGGCACTGGCAGCTATTACAAAAATAACAAAATATATTATGGTAGCCATTACTGATTTCCTACTATCTTGTTTCAAAGTCCTGAATTGCTTTCATTGTTTTGTTTTGATTGGTTTCATTCTGTTCTGTTTTGTTTGATTTTAGTATGTCTGATGGTATGGACAGTTATTCTGAAGATAACAAGAGGCATTATGGCAGCCATTCTTGATTTCCTTTTATCTTGTTTTAAAGTCCTATATCACACTGTTTTGTTTTGATTGACTCTATTCTATTTTGCTTGGTTTTATTCTCTTCAAAATAAAATTCAGAATTCCATTCCCCATCCACAAACATCTAGTTTTCAATTGATTCATTCGCTTCTACTGTATTCCTAATACCCTTATATTGCTATTTTGTTAAGCTTTCTAGAAATTAGACAGCATATAGTTGATCTACCTAAAAAAAAGTAAAATAACCTTTTAAATTTCTACTTCTTACAAGATTTCTAAAATATTCTAACTTCAAATAATTAACTTTTTAAAAAAGCTATTGTATTCCTGTTCTTGAACTTAGAACTACTGTCAGGTTAATGCATATCAGTTTTCCTAAACTAGTGGTCCACTATTTGTATAAACGAAGTTTTGCCGGAACACATTTATACACATTAGCCTACACAACGTCTAAGATTTCTAACACACTACAGAAAAAATTAGGTAGTGATACCAGAAATCATCTGGTTAGAAAAGCATAAAGTTTCTACTTTCTGGACCTTTATAGAATGTGTGTCAATCCTATGTCTAGATGCCTGCAATATGCTCACTTGCCCTACTATTGCATCATTCTATCTGAAAATGCCTAATTCAAAGCCCTTAATTAAGTAAGCATAGTGGAATGTTTATAACACAGGAATGAAAACTAATAAATGGACTAAAACCAGCATGGTCACAAGCAAAACTAAAATTAAATCAACTGGGATGATTTTCCCTATCTTGGCTATGAATACAAAGTTTGACTAAAATAAAAAAACAATTTTAATATTACGAAGTCTCTGAAACAATATATCTTGTTTATCAAAATATATGGGTTAGTGCTGGCATCACTACTCTCAAAACAGTCAGATCAAATCAAGGATAGCCCTTAGGTATGGCAGCCTTCATAAGCCACGGAAGTCTTTCTTAAAACAAATTTTCTAGTATACGTACTATTTATCAGTTTATTAATTCTTTTAATCTTTACTTTTACTGACCAACACGAATTGTGTATATGTGTAGGGTACAGAGTGATGTACAGAGTGATTGTATACTGAGTAAATCAGGCTAACATGCCAATCACCTCATACACTTATCATATATATGTGATGAGAACATTTGAAATCTACTCCTTTATCAATTTTGTAATAGACCTAATTATTAGGAATGGTCACTTTGCTGAGACTCTACACAAGAACTTATTTCTTCTAACTAAAGCATCTTACCTTCTGAGCAACATTTTCCCTTTCCCTGTCCACCTTATATCCCTCAGCTTCTGTAACCACCATTTTAGTCACTACTACTATGAGTTAAAATTTTACTTTCCATATGTAAGTGAGATTAGACAGTGTTTTAGTTACTTTTCCTTCTCATTGTTGAGATAAAATACCTGATGCCTAAAGTGAAGGAAGGAAAGGTTTATTTCTTACAGGTTGAGGTTTCAGTACATAATCAGTTGGCTCCAAACAGCAAGGTGGCATGGGGGGAGCAGTGGTTCAGGGCAGCCACAAACAGCAAGAGCCAATCCTAAAAAAGAGAAAGACACACCTTCCCACTGTTACACTGTATGACTGCTCCACCTTTGGGCGGGTGTAGCACTTACACCACCAAGCCCAGTGCCAGACAATGAACCAATCACAAATGCTAGATTCAGTACCTCCATGATTGCATGAGACCTGGGGGTGGGGGTGGGGGACCTGGCATAAAGCATAACAGATAGTATTTGTCATTCTGTGCCTGGCTTATTTCATTTACTATACTGTGCAGTAAGTCCCTGTCTTACAAATGAGTTTCATTCCAGAAGAAAATTCATAAGTCAGATTTGTCCTAATCTAGCAAAGTCTTATACAGTACATCTTTGAATCTGATAGAGTACATGTGAAGTTTCATGACTCAAATTTTCATATGTTGGGGACTTACTGTACTACAGGTTATCCATTTTGTCACAAATTACATCATTCCTTTATGCCTTTTTAAGGCTGAATACTATTCTGATGTGTACATAGCCCACTTTTTCTACTCCATTCATCTGCTAATGGGCTCTTAGATTCTTTCACATCTTGGTTATGTGAATAATGCTTTGATGAACATGGAATCAAAGACATTTCTTCAACATACTGATTTCAATTCCCTTGGATCTATTTTCAGTAGTGAGATTGTTGAATCAAGTAGCAATTCTATCAAATTCCTAAAGAGTCTTCTTACTCTTTTCCAAAATGGCTATACTAATTTACATACCCACTAATACTTCATGAGGGTTTCCTTTTGGCTACAGGCTAGCCAACACATGCTATCTTTCATCTTCTTAGTCATTCTAACAAGTATGAGATACTATCTCAGTGATTTTTTAATTTGCATTTCTCTAATGATGAGTTATATTGAAGATTTTTTAAATATAGTTTTTGATCTTTTACATGTTTTGCTTAATTTTTAAATAGTTGTTTGCTTTCTTATTATTAAGTAGTTTGAGTTTCTTAAATATTTTGGATATTAGCTATTTATGTACTGTATAATTAACAAATATTTTTTCTCTGTCTGTGGATTTTCTCTTCATTTTATTGTTACCTTTGCTGTACAGAAGCTCTTTGGCTTTATTCAATCTCACTTTTAAATTTTTGCTCGTTACCTATAGTTTTGAGGTCATAAAGAACTCACTTCCCAGACCAATGCTATATAGCTATTCTGCTATGTCACTGCTCCAGTAGTTTTTCAGTTTCACATCTTACATTTAAGTCTTAAATCTATTTTAAGTTTATTTTTGTATAAGGAGTGAAATAAGGATCCACTTTCATTCTTTTCAATGTGAATAGCTAGTTTTCTCAACATCATTTATTGAAGATTCTGTCTTATTCCCATTGTGCGTTTCTGGCCTCTCTGTCAAAAATTAATTGAATATAAATGCACGGATTTATTTCTAGGGTCTCTATCCCACTCTAAATTAATGTGTTTGCTTTTATGCTAGTATCAGACTATTTTAATTGCTGTAACTTTCTAATATACTCTGATGTCAGGTAATAGGATGGCTCCAGTGCTTGTCTTTGCTTGAGAGTGCTTTGGTTACTCCAAGTCAATTGTGGCTCTGTATAAATTTTAGGGCTGTTTTCTCTCTGCCTGTAAAAAAAAAGACACTGGAAATTTCGTAGGGTTGCACTGAATCTGGAAATGCCTTTGGACAATGTGGACGATTTAACATTACATTCTAATTCATAAACATAAAATGCCTTTTCTTTTATTTGTGTCTTTTTAAAATTTCTTTCAACAGTGTTTTAGTTTTCAGCATGTCTTTCACCTCCTTGGTTAAATTTATAACTAAGTATTTTATCTTTTTTGTCATTATTTTAGTTTTTGATGCTATTATAAATACAATTTTTTCCCTGCTCTTTTTTTCAGGGAGTTTGTTGTTGTATATAGAAATGCCACACATTTTTAAATTAAAAATGGTGGATTAAAGAGCAGCAGCAAATGTAGCCTCTCAAGGACCTGGAATTGAGACAGAACAATTTAGTGAAGAAAAAAAGAAGCAGATCTCCAGGAACTGAGGAGGAGCCAACAGGAAAACTACAAATTAGAAAGACAATACACAGAAAAAAAGTAAGCAGTCTGGACCACTAACCTCCCAAGGAGGAGGAACTGTCTCCCTAAACACAAGGTAAACCCAGAGAGAGGTTGGAATCCCAAGGAGAAACCATAGACAAAGCAGGCAGTACTATCCCCCCAAAAACCACACTGTTATTATAAACTGCAAAAATTTTATAGGCTGTTACTCTTCTGCATGGCAGGCTAGAATTGGAGAAGAAATCTATTGAAGTGCCCATTGTATTTGAGAGTGATTAAACAGAAGCCACTTTGGAAAAGGATTGTTTAGGATAGAGGTATTCTGAGAATCAGAAGCCACATAACAACTATATTTCAGGTTTCCTGCAGTCACCCTACATCAACATCTAGGTAGGAGACAACCACAAGAGACAGTCACAGAGATGATGCAGGCTAAACATAAACCCTCCCAGAGACATTCAAGCTCAGGCGAGGAATGACACAAGAGATCTTGCCATCTGCACTAAGAAGCCCAGGATGGTTGCATATGGTTTTTTAGGGGTGGGCAGTAGGTCCAAAATCACTGGCATTAAATCCAGAAACTGACTGACACCCTCTGCTCCACAGTCTACATCCATCACAGAGCTTAATGGTCTATTTGCTTCCCCCATCTGCCAGCATGATCAGGAATAGTGCCTCAGCTTGGTAAGGTACCACAGCCTGAGGTATAAAGACACAAGTACTTGTGAAAAGGGAGTGGAGGGACACCTCACAAACCTAAAAGCAATGAAGCTAGAAGGGCAAAGCGGTGACTTGGGAAATGAAAATTGGGAGACCTGGATTGAACACAGACCTAACACAGGCACCATTGACTGACCATGCCAAGCTGGAAAGGTACGGTAGGTCTCAGCATGTGAACACAAAAATGTGAGTGTGGAAACAAATAGGGTTTAATAGGAACTCAGTATCCCTTTCCTATATCAGGTGGATTCCAATCTGCAGACCACAGAAAGAAACAACTTATTCAAACATACTGAGGAAATTTTAGGACTCATTTCTTTTATTCCTTGGTTTTGGGAGGACTGATATTTCTCCTTTTTTATTTCATTTTTTGTCTTTTTTTTTTTTTGGTCCTTTTTTTCTGCTTTGATCTTTTCTGTTACTTTTATCTAATTATATTGTTTTCATCTTTAACTGAATCCTTTACCTCAATTCTCTCTCCTCTTTCTCACCTTTATTTTTCAAACTATACTACTTTTGTTTTTCCCTTCCCACTTCTTCTGTTTTTATTAATTTTTATTAAGGTTTATTAATACTTAAACATTTAGTTGACTGTTATTACTGTTGAATTCTATTATTAATGGTAGTTTAGTTGTTGCATTTAATAGATATTTATGGTACATCAATATTCAGTTTGGTTTTGCTATTGCATGTTTCCACTGCTAAGGGTAGTATAGTGGCAGCTTTTATTGATTCTTATATGTCGATATCTAGTTTGTCCTTGATTTTACTATTCTCGCTGATTTCTCTTTTATTGCCAGTGATGACACAGTTGTTGCTTTTAACTGGTTTTTTCTATATACCAATATCTGGCTGGGGATTTAGCTCAGTGGCTTAAGCGCCTGCCTGGCAAGCGTGAGGTCATGAGTTCAATCCCTGGTACCAAAAAAAAAAAAAAAAAAAAAAAAAAAAAACAATATCTGCTCGGTTTTTGTGTCATCAACATTACTGACTGTGGTAGTTAGCCGACTGTCAGCTTGAGCGGGAATGCCCAGTGAATGAGTCAACATTTTTCTGGGTGTGTAAAACCCACTTTATGGAAGGCTGTTGTCAGTATAAAAAGGGGAATGAGATGGAAGGATTTCAGTGACTTTTCCTTGGAAGAACTTTGTTGCAGCTGATTTTCCTCAGAGGAGCTCCATTCCTTGCCATCAACAAATATGGCTGCTGTTCTTTTCAGAGGAGCTCCAGTCTTCCCCTTTGCTGTGGGCATTGTCTCCTGGCTCTTCAGCTTCCACCACTGGCTTTTTGACTTGCTGGAATAGACTCCTTAGCTTCTAGCACAAGTCTTTCAACCTCCCAGTGAAGACCCCTTGGTCTTCCACTGCAGATGCTTCAACCTTCTGATGAAGACTTGTGCAGGACACTGCCATGGGCTCCAAGCCCTCTGTTGGATCCTATAGATCTCTAACACGTGGACAGATCTTTTGCATTCTTCTACATTTGACTCTGTGGATGGCCACTGGAGGCCAATTTTGCAAATTTCTGTGTCCTGCATTAAATTTGATTCACAGCATGGGCAATCTTTTAGGGAACCTTGACCCAGCCCTACAAGCTCTTGTAGGCACTGTCTAAATTCACTGTATATTCATGTACGTTTTCCGATCCTTTTCCAAATAAGATTTGGTCAGATCCTGGAACACAGGAATACCCAGAGCACATAACTGGAAAGTAGACACTAAAGAGGCCTACATACCAGCAACAAAGTCTGTCCATTTTTACCAAACCTCAGCACAGTTGTGTGTGTGCACGCGCGCGCACACACACACACACACACACATACACACACAAATATGAGAAAAAAAGAGGACAAAATGCCTCCAAAAAGTCCTAACTTCTCCATAGCTAATCCATAGGAAATTTCTGGGGAGGAAATCAACAGCCAAACAACTAAATTATACAAAGTGATAAGACAGAAGACACACACACACATACACACACCAAGGTTCTCAAGATGATACAACTGAACAGATAACAGACTTAAAAAAACAAAATGATCAGTAAGCTTATATGAGACACAAATAAAAAGCTAGCTCAGCTAAACCAAATAACACAAAACATAATGACCAATATAGCAAAGAATTAGAGCCCATAAAAAGGTACCAGACACTCAGAAGATAAAAACAATTCTATTTTAAGTATGAGAAATACAAGTAACCAATGTGAGGACAGTGTCAAAACCAGAATACAGGACTCATACATGTGACCATATAATTAAAGATAGCTTAAAAACAACAATAGGTCATAAGAAGTAGAGCCAACAAACTACTAGAGGATGCAACAAAGACCAAGCTAAAAGTGAACTAGAATTACTAAAAAAAAAAAAAAAATCAGAAGACAGCATGAATGATGTTAGAACCCTGCTTACAGACATCACAGCAGAAAACTTTCCCAGTATGAGGAAAGAATTTAGCATACAGTAAGCGAGGCACATTCAAATAGATGTGATTGGAAAGAACTTTCTTATGACACATTACAGTCAAAATTCCAGAAGTCCAACACAAGCACGGAATCATAAAATCTGTTACAGAAAAGCAACAAATCACTTAAAAAGGTTAACTGACTAGAACTACAACAAATTTCTCAACAGAAACTTTAAAGGCCAAAAGGCCTCAGAATGAACTCTTTTCAACTCCTTAAAAAAAAACCCTCCAATCCAAATTACTATATTCTGCCAAACTATCTTCCAAAATTGTTGGAGAAATAAGGCATTTCATGATAAAGAACACCTTAAGAAATGCATGACCACCAAACCTGCACTCCAAAACATTCTCTAGGATATCCTAGAAAAAAATAACAAAACCAATAACCCCATCATTTTTAGTGAAATGAATGCAACAGGGATAGTAAGCAGTAAAACAGAAAGGGGAAAAAAAGGAATTCATAACAGAAAAATAATGCAATGCCAGGAGTAAATCAATACCTTTGGTAATAATTCTCAATGTAAATGCTCTAAGCCCCCCCCCACCAAAAGATAACAATTGGTAGATTTGATCAAACAATAAAACTCAAGGGCAGGCTATATACAAGAAAAACGTTTTCTCAAAAAAGAAATTCACAGACTAAAAAACTGAAGGACACAAGAAATATTCCATGCAAAGGAAGGTGACAACAAGCAGGAATAGTTATCCTCTAAGCCAAAACTGATCAGAAGAAGCAAAAAAGATCACTACATATTGGTTAAGAGAACATCCAACACAAAGAAACAGCAACTATAAATATATAGGTACATGACTTCATAAAACAAACGCTAAAGGACATACATAAAAAAGCATATAAATGTTAATATGCTTTTAGTGAGGGAACCTCCATACCCCACTATCACAGATAGATCAACTACATACATACAAAAAAAATTAAAATACCAGAGTTTAACCACATCTGCAAACAAATGGATTTAATAGACACCTAGAACTCCACCCAACAATAGAATACACATTCTTCTCAGTGAGACACAGACATTTCTCCAAAATAGACCACATACTAGCCCATAAAGCATGCTTAGATAAAAGGAAAGAACCAAAATTATCAGATTATACTACAAAGAAACTAGAAATCAATGGCAAAAGAAACCAAAGAAATTATGTAAAAATGTGGAGATTAAACAATACACTTGAATAATCAGTGGGTCACAGAAGAAATTGAGGAAGAAATTATACAGTTCTTAGAATCAAAGTAATGCCAATACAACTTCCAGAATAAAAGAATTTAACACAATCTCAATAAAAATACCAATGTCATTCTTCATAAAACTAGTTAATAATCCTAAAATTCATATATAATCGAAAGAGACCCAGAAGCACAAAAGCAATCCTGGATACAAAGAACACTGCAGGAGGCATCATAATCCTGAAGTGACATTATAAAACCACAGTGGTCCAAACAGCATGGTACCAGCACAAAAGAGTTGTGGAATGGAACAGGAGTTCCAAAAACAAGCCCAAACACATTCAACCATTTAATTTTTGATGAAAGTGCCAGAAACATACAGGAGAGCAGAAGTAGTCTGCTACTAGAGGGTGCTGGGAAAACCAGCTGTACACATGCAAAAGATGGAATCTAGATTCATATATCTTAACATGTACTAAAATGAAATCAAAATGGATCAGATGTCTAAATATTAAAACAGAAAAACCTGATGGAAGATAAAACAGGCAAAGCTCTGGAAGACATAGGCAAGGATTTTCTGAATAGAACTCCAATTGCATAAGAAATAACATCAAAAATGAACAAATGAGCTTACAGCGGTTCCTTAGTTCATAATTAATTTGTTCCATGATTTTGGAAAAGATGATCACATTTGTGTTTATGTGGAAAAGATGACCACAATTGTGTCTGTCACACAATGTAAATTCTACAAACAAAAACAAAATTTTGCCAAAAGCTTTTGTTTGTGAACCAAACTGTTCACAAACAAAAGCATTTGTGAACCAAGATACCACTGTACATCAAACTAAGCAGTTTCTACACAACTAAGGAACAACCAACAGGGTGAAGAAACAATCTTACAGAATAAGAAGAAATTTGCCACCTATCAGATAGAGGACTAATACCTAGAATTTATAAAGGACTAAAAAAAATTAGACCACCCCCAAATCAAACATCTAATTAAAAAATGGGCAATCAAATGAATAGACACTTGTCCAAAGAAGTACAAATGACCAATACATGAAAAAATGTTCAACATCTCTAGTCATTACAGAAATGTAAATTAAAACAACACTGAGATTCCATCTTACCCAGAAAAAATGGCTCTAACCAAGAAATAAGTAATAACAAATGCCAGGGAGTCTGGAAAAAACAAAGATTCCTTCTACATTGTTGGTGGGAAGATAAGTAATACAATCACTATTGGAAATCAATATTGAAATTTCTCAAAAACCTAACATTAGAAATTCCATTTAGCCCACCTATTCCCCTTCCAGATATCTTCCAGAAAGGACAGAGAGGGGAAGAGGAAAAGAAAAAAATAAAATACATTTTTACACAGATTTAAAGCAACCCTAATCAAAACACTAACAGCAAACCTCACAGAATTAGAAAAAAGCAATCCTAAAATTCATTTGAAGCAGAAGAGACCTAGAATAGCAAAAGTAGTTCTGTGCTACAAGGGCAAGACAGGGGTCATCACAATCCCTGACTTGAAATTGTATTACAGCTACTGTGGTAAAAACAGCATGGTACTGGCAAAAAGACAGACTCAAGAATCAATGGAACAAATTAGAAAATGCAGAAACAACCCCAAACATACTCTGCTACCTTATTTTTGACAGAGGAGCCAAACACCTTCACTGGAAGAAAGATAGCCTCTTAAATAAATGATGCTGGAAAAACTGGCTTTCCACACACCCAAGATTAAAACTAGACCCATATCTTTCACCATTGACTAAACTAACATCAAAATGGATCAAACATCTAAATATTAAAATAGAAAGACTAAATCTTCTGGAAGACAAAATAGGTAGAACTGCTGAGGAAATAGGTATAGGCAAAGACTTTATGAACAAAATCTCAATCGCACAGGAAATATCACAAAAGACAAACAATTGGGATCTCATCGTATTACAATGCCTTCGTACAACAAAAGAAATGACCAACAAAGTGAAGAGAAAACCCACAGTGTGGGAAAAAATTTTTTTGCCAGTCGTTCCTCAGGCAAAGAACTGATACCTAGAACATATAAAGAACTGAAAAAAATCAGACCCCCCACCAAGGTTAAAGACCCAGTCGAAAAATGGGCATCTGAAATGAATAAACACTTCTCAGATGAAGTAGAAATGGCAAATAAATACACGAAAATACACATCACTGGCCATTCGAGAGATGAACATTAAACAATGCCAAGATTCTATCTCACTCCACAAAAAAACAGCTATTAACATGAAATCAACCAATAACAAATGCTGGTGGGACTGTGGGGAAAAGGAACCCTTTTCCACTGTTGGTGGCAATATAGACTGGTGTAACCACTGTGGAAATCAGTGTGGAGGGTCCTTAAAAAACTAAAACTACAAGTTCCATTTGATCCAGCTGTTCTCCTTCTTAGCATCTTCCCAAAAGAATTAAAAGCATCATTCCACCCATGTTTAAAGCATACCCATGCATACCCATGTTTAAAGCAGCACAATTTATAATAGATAAATTTTGGAAATAGCCCAAATGCACATCCACTGATGAATGGATAAAGATGTGGGTTTTTTATACAGTGGATTATCTGCCATAAAAAAGGATAAACTTGAGATATTTCTAGCTAAATGGGTTGACCTTGAGACCATACTCTTAAGTGAAATAAATCAGACACACATGTTCAAATATCTCATGGTTTCTCTCGCTTGAGAAACTAAAAGTTTAAGGACCAAAATGTATACTAGATAATGTGAAATAAGGAACTAAGAAGAAGGTGAAAGGAAGTCAGGGAAAAGGAATAAAGGAGAATAGAAGAAAAAATAGAAAGAAAGCTTTTGTAAATAAGGAAGAGAAGAGAGGCTGAAGCAAGGGGAGGGGAATAGGAGAAAAACAAGTAAATGAAAGTCTAAATAAGTGAAGAAATATATGCTGATGGACTAGAAAATTTAATATTTTCAATTCTTCCCCACAGAATCTACTGAATCAAGACATTTACAATAAAAATTCCACCAAGGTAATTTTTTTATGAATTGACAAAATGAGTCTAAAATTTATATTGAAAAGCAAACACACTATAACAATCAAATGAATATTCAAAAATAAGAGTAAAGTGGAAGAATTTCATTTAATTTCTAAGATTTTACTCTAGAGTTATAAAGGTAAGGGAAATTCACAAAAGAACATATATGGATCAATGGAACAAAACAGATATAAAGAGATATTCTATTAATTTTCAGCAAAGCTACAATACATCAATGGAAGAAAAATATTACATAATGCTACATCAGTCAATCTACCAAGAGGAAATTAATGAAAATGTTATGCCTCTAAAAACAGAGCTTCAAAGTACATGAAGCAAAACCAGATACATTTACAGGGGAAAATAGGTAAATACAAAACTACAATGAAAGATTTTAATACCCTTCTCTCAGAAATTCACAAAACAAGCAGAAGATCAGAAACATTTCAGAACACTTAAACAAAACTATTAACTAATTGACCTAACTGAAATTATATAACATTCCACCCATCAAAAAGAAAACACACTCTTTTCAAATATACAAGGAATATTTGCCAAGACATAAAGTATTCTGGACAATAAGTTTTAAACTTTAAAAAAAGTATAGATATACATTGCCTAGTGGGCTTCAGTAGTAAATTTTACCAAATACATGATGAAGAAATAATTATAAACTTACACAAACTTCCAGCAAATATTCAGGAGGGTATCAACTCATTTTACGAGACCAGCATTTCTCAGACACAAAAACGGGTCAAATTTAAAACTATTGTTCTTTGAAAAACACTGTTAAAAGAATGAAGACAGCCTCCACCTGGTAAAATATTTCAAAACGGTAAGATACCAAAACAGGTAAAGGACTCATAAAAATCAATAATAAGGAAAAATTTTAATGTAAAACATTTGAACACATGACACTAAACAAAATATACAGATGGCAAGTAAGCAAATGACAAGATATTCAATATCATTAGTCATCAGAGAGATGCAAATTAAAATCAAATGATACACCATTTATCTATTAGAATCATTAAAATTTTAAAAACTAACCACACCAAGTACTGGTGAGGATGTGAAATAACCAGAACCGTCATATGCTGCTTGTGGAAACATCAATGATATAACTGCTTTGGGAAAGTATATCACTTTCTTTAAAAAGATAACTATATATCGGAGATTTAGCTCAGCAGCATAAGGCCTGCCTGGCAAGCGTGAGGTCATGAGTTCAATCCCCACTACCAAAAAAATAGAAAAAATAAAAAGATAATTATAACTACCATCTCATTCAGCTATCCACACTCTTATTACATATTATTCCAAGAGAAAAGAAAAGTATATATCCACACAGACTTCTACATGAAAGTTCCCAATAGGTTTATAAGGAAACAGACACCAGATGAGCAGTACTCCTCTGACATGAAAAAGCAAGCCCTCTATGGAAAGGTGGTGACCCCTCCCCCCCATATAAGCAAGCAGGCCTACAATGGATACATGGTCCTCTCCCCAACCTAAGTAAGCAAGCTTATGCTGGACATAAAGCACCCTCAGCATGTGAGCAAGTAGGCCCATGCCGAACAGTGTCCCTGCCCACTCTGAGTAATTAGCCCTGCTCAAGATGTGCTCCCCTCCGTGTAAAAGTAAAACCATCCACCACCCCCAAACTAGCTGTACGTACTGCTTCCCCTTGGTACAGGGCAGCAAAGCTGACAACTGTCCAACTGAAGGATCCCGGAAGAGAACACTGCCCAAGGAGAAAAGGCAGCAATCAGATCCTGTGTACCATTGACATTAACTCCAAAAGCCCACTTAAACCCCTGTTTACCAATAAATAAAATCAGCAGAGACCAGAGGGCTGACTGTATTTGTCATCTACCAATGGGAGCAAGGACATATCTTGGCTTGGACAGTAACAACAATCCAGGTGAACAGATAGGGGGCCTCTGGTGCAGACAGGGCACCTCAAAACCCCATGGCCCCAAAACTTGGCAGAAAACACTGTGACTGACAAGATCCCAACACTGCAGATCTTGAAAAGAAATCACTCATTCAAAACACAGGAGCTGGGCATTGTGATACATGCCTATAATCCCAGTACTGGAGGCTGAGGCAGGAGCACTGCTGCAGATTTGAGGTCAGCCTGGGCTATTTAATGAGTTCAAGGTCAGTCTGAAATACTAGGGAGACCTGTCTCAAAAAACAAACAACAGCAACTAAGGAAAAAAAAAAAAAAAAAAAAAGGAAACGTTTCTTTGACTCTATCATCTATCATTTTTATTTTATTATTCTCTTATTCTTGTTCTATTGGGTTTGGGGAGGATTCAGGGTACTCTCCCTTTTTTCCTCTTTTATTATCATTCTCCTTTTGCTTTCCTCTTTCAACATTTTTTCCTTTTTAACTTAATTTTATCTTTTGCCATTTCTTTTTTTTCTTCTTTGTTCCTTCCTGCATATGTTCTCTCACATTATTAATTTTCTTTTACTCAATAGAAACCTCATCTTGCTTTTCCCTCTTCCTTCTCAAATCCCATTGACTAAATTTCCAAATTTTGCTTTCTCCTTTCTGTGGTTCATCCCCTTTGCCTCAACTAGCATAATTCCTAAACTTTATGAATCTCTAGATATCTAGTTAACTTTATGCTACTGCCATTGAATACTGTTTTACTGTTAGTAGAAGTAACACTGTTCTGTTTAGTATAACCTTGATTTCTCTCAGTGTTCATACTATAACTGTGTATGTCTTGTCTATGGTTAAGGGTGATATATTATCGGTCCTGAAGGTTTGTCAATACTTATTTTATTTTTGATGCTATAATCGATGTTGATTATACTACTAAAGCCAAGCTGATTTATCTGTTGTCATTAGTTTATTTGAGATATCAATATCTGGATTGTCTTGTGGTCATTAACAACATTGTGTCCCATTCCTGCAGAACTGGGTACTGAGACAAAGAGCTGCAATCTCCCAACCCAAGTACACAGAACTAGTTGGATCAAGTGACAGAGAGAAAAACCAATAGTAGGTCATAGCCATAGGACCACACAGAAAAGTAGTCATTAACTAAAGAGTTCTCCATATTACAAACAAAGCTTTCCACTACAATCAATCCACAAGCCTAAATTAAAAAAATATATAGAAAGTAAAAAAATGCCTCTTAAAATTCCCAACTCTGCCAAAGTTGATCCATGGAGCTTCAAGGGGTAAGAAACCAAAAGCCACACATCCTAATTATTCAAAATGATATTTAGGAAGATAATGAAATAGATAATGAGACATCGGTAACCTCACAAAAGAGATAAATAATAAGATATTGGAATAAATAAGATACTAATAAAAAGCTAGCAGGGCTAAACAAAACAATGCAAAATATGCATGATCAATATCGAAAAGAATTAGAGTCCATAAAAAGGCTCCAAATATAAATCCAGGACATTAAAAATTCTACCAAAAGTATAGGCAGCAGAAGTGACCAATATAAGGACAAAGTGTCAGAACTAGAAGACATCTATTGCTGGTAACAAATTAATGACAGAAACCTCAATGAAATAAGAGAACATATAAAATGTATCCCAATGGATTCTAAATAATGCAAAGAAAATTAATTTTAAAATTACTTGGAATTAGTGGAAAAAATTTTAAAAGCACAAATGCCATTTAAAAAACCTGCTTACTAAAATAAGCAGAAAATGTTCCAAGTAAAAGAAAAAAGATCTTATCATACAGATAAGTGAGGTATATAGAACCCCAAATAGCCATGATCAGAAAAAAAACTCTCCACAACACATCATAGTCAATATCCACAAAGTCCAATACAAGAACAGAGTCTTAAAAACAGAGAAAACCAATAAATCACTTAAAAAGATAAACCCATTAGAAATACAGGAGACTTCTCAACACAAACCTTCAAGGCCAGGAGAGTTTGGAGTAAAGTGTTTCAAGGCCTAAAAGAAAACAATCTGCAACCCAGGCTGATATAACCTCCAAAAGTATCTTTCAAAATTGATGGAAATATGTGGGAGACCAGTTAAGGAAAAGTAAGACCTAACTGGCCTCCTCAGTGAGCACAAAGGAGAAAGGCATCACACAGGGATGACAGTGTGTTACAAGTTCTAGGAAAAGTTTATATAGCTGAGATTAAGCTATTTACCTGGGCATGTACTAAAATAATATTGGAAGGCAGATGAGCCTTGTGTTGCTTTAATTACTGTACCCATGTTTGAGTGAATAAAAAAGATCAAGCCTGAAACTCAGAGCTCCTCTGCCCCAGAGGCAAAAGCTCCTAGCTGCCTGTATACCGAACTAAGGGTATTTGCTTTGTCATTTAACCTTGTTCACCCTCAGGTCAGGGGAACAGTCCTAGTAGCAGGACTAGGTCCCTACAAGTAGTACACTAGGTGAAAAAAGCTCAGAAGAGTGGGTTGTTTCCCCATAGGTGGTACCTGGGACAGGAACCTGGGACTCCACTTTTTTCACAATAAAAAGCATTTAAAGAAATTCATAGGCTGGGGATTTAGTTCAGCGGCATAAGCACCTGCCTTGTAAGTGTGCGGTAGTGAGTTCGATCCCCAGTACCGATTAAAAAAAAAAAAAAGAAAGAAATTCATTACCACCAAACCAGCACTATAAAAAGTTCACAGGATATCCTAGAAAGAGACAATGGAATTAACAATCACAAAAGATCTAACCGAATATACTAGGTAAGGTAAGCAGTAAGTACAAGAAAAAGATAGGCATCAGCAACAGGAAAATAAGGCAATGACAGGAATAAGTCAATATATATCAGTAATAACTCTCAATGTGAACAGTCTCAATTCCCCAATAAGAAGATACAGACTGGCAAAATGGACCGAGATGCAAAATCCAACAGCATGCTGTATACAAGAAACACAACCAGGGTTGTTGGTGAGTCTTGCTTTGTAGTTAGGGCTGTCCTTGAACTTGGAATGACCCTCTTCTTTCTGTCTCCCAAGTTTTGAAATTACAGGCATACACCACAATGCCTGCTCATTCAAATGAATTATAGTAATGTTTCCTAGACTAAGCTATTCAAATATTATTTAGAGTCTACCATATCCTTCCTTATATAGTAGTTCAAATTGGCACTGTGCTTTCTGATTGTTCAGCTATATTTATTCTAATTAACAGTTTATATTCCACAGAGAAATGAAAAAAGCATTTACCAACAGAGTGCAATGAACCATTTAAAAAAATTCAAGGAAATAATGTATTCATTCAGAGTTTTTTATTTAACTATATCTACATTAAAACTTATTCTCCTTTTACTCAACAATATATTTATGAATACCATCTCTGAATACTATTTAGGTTACTTCTAACTTGATCTGCAATCTCTCTTATTAACTGGGACAACATCTGCCAGTAAGGTCACAGGCTGCTGGCCCAGCTGTTTACCAAGTTTCCCTGCTAAAAAGGGAGATACTGTCTGAGCTTTTAGAACAGCAGTAATTCATATCCTTGTTAATAAAATGTAGCCAATTCATCTAACAAAGATCAACATCCCTAAATTGCATATGAATCAACCAATTTTCCTATTTATAAAAAAAAATTCAAAACTGCCCTTACTGGTAAATAAGATGGCTATTGTCATAGCCAAAGTTTAGGAACAGTTGGGTAAATAAGGCTCCTAATAAGGTACAAGCAACATTTTTTTCCCAAGGAAATAATGTATTCATTCAAGGTTTGTTATTTATCCATATCTACATTAAAACCTATCCTCCTTCATTCAACAATGCATTTATAAACACCTACTCTGAGTGCCATTTAGGTTGCTTTTAACTTGATCTGCAATCTCTCTTACTAACTGGGACAACATCTGCTAGTAAGGTCATAGGCTGCTGATCAGCTGATTAACAAGTTCAACCCCTGCTGTAAAAGGGAAATACAGTAGAAGCTTTCAGAGGAGCAGTAATTTACGTCCTTTTAAATAAATGCAGCAAATCCACCTAAACAAAGACCATCCCTAAATTGCATATGAATCAACCAATCTTCCTGTTTAAATGAAAAAAAAAAAAAAAAAAGATGCTCAAAACTGTCCTTACTAGATAACTGCTTATGTCACAAAGTTTAGGAACATTTATGTAAATAAGGCTACTAATAGGGCACAAGTAACACTTTTTTCCTCTCCTCTTCACTCTTTAGACTTTTAATTAGCACCTCTCACAAAAAAGGTTAAATACAGTTTGAAAACTATGGTATTAT
>PVJX010030175.1:0-22280 GCA_004027295.1 Dolichotis patagonum
GTTCTCTAGAACCTGCAGTGAGCACCAGTTGCTATTATTTTATTCCCTGTCTGTTGCAGACTGATACAATGCCATACCAACATCAAGTTGCTACAGAAATTTCCCAATGCTTATAGTCCCATATTTCTCTGCTTACAGGCTGACATGGACTGCGTGTTCCAGCTGAATACCTCAAGTGATACAGCTGCTGGCTGCCTACCCAACAGCTTTCTTTTTACTTTACCATGGGCATCTGGAGTTTTTCAGGGTGCTAAGAGACCGCTTTTACCAGCTAAGTATACCAAGTAGACATTTTCAGTAGAATTTACAAGGAAGTTTCTAAAGAAGGCTGACTCATCTGTGAGACATTTTCATTTATTCCTGTCCCTTTCATGGTTATGATGGCTTACATGCCAAAAGCCATTTTGCAATCATGAGAACACGGGGGGTATCAGAGGAGAAAGCTTTAAGAACCTAGATTTATATGACCATAAGTGTACCATACCAGCTCCAACAGCCTATTTCCAAACTTTATGTCATATGAAAGAAAGTGAATCTTTATGTTGTTTAGGGCACTGCAATTTAAGGACTGTCACCAAGTATAGTTTTTGGTCTGTGACATGGGTGGTCAGACATTTAGTGTGTGAGATAGTAAATTCTATTACCACAGTGATCAGGAAAATGCAGAGTTCTATGGACTCCAGAAACATTGCCCAGAAGCCAGCTTGGAAGGAGTGAAGGAAAGCTAATTGAAACAAGCAATGATGGAACGATGAAAGGAAAAAAGCGGATGAAAAAAGAATAAGAGTAAGGGAAAAGGATTAGTGGTCAAGAGTTTTCCAAACCCCAAATATAAATAAATAAATAAACTCAGTGTGTTAGTTAGGAGTTCTCTAGAGGAACAGAATCAATAGAAAATACATGTATAATTTTGATGTATTAGGTAGATTTTCAGGATCAGAGGTAAGAGAGCCCAGTTGCCATCTGTGTGTTGGAGAGCCAAGGATCCAGTTGCTACTCAGCCCAGGCAGACGGGTGACACAGACCACGAGAGATCAAAAATGCAGCACCAACCAGTCCAAGGTGGAAAACCTGGAAGCTCAATGGAGAGTTACCAGTACAAGTGTGCATGAGAAGGCTGAAAAGCTGGAAAGCTGGAGACTGATGCCCACAGGTGACAGCATCCAAGGACACACCCTCTCCCAAAGACTGGAGTTCAAGATGAGCACACTGCCTCGTTTTCCTTCTTTATTCCATCCAGGTTACAAGCTTACTGGTTGGTGGCACCCATTCTTGGAGTGCGTCTCTCTGCCCCTCAGTTTGCTAACCTACATGTCCGTCATCCAAAGAATCACCCAGAAATTTAATATACTAATCTTCTCGGCATTTATTGCTCCAGTCAAGTAGCTATATCACAATTAGATGTTACACTCAGTTTACACAAACATGATGAGATGGAGTGGGGAATTCCAAATAGCCTGGAGTATCCAAAAGAATATGAAGAGAAAGGAGCTGCAAAGAGCCACATTTTCAGTCTGTGATCTGGGACTATCAAAGGGCAGAAAGAAATCAGGGTCTGACATTCTGTTTCTGCCCCACCAAGTTCACAGAGCAACTTTCAGAAGACAGTGTTACCTGTTAGAAAGCAGCCCGCAGATACCAGTTTTTGTCTCATTTCTGAAAAGCTATGTCTCAGTTACTTCTTACTCATCACTGAGACAAAATACCTGATGCCTAAAGTTGGGAAAGGAAAGGTTTATTTCTTACAGTTTTTGGAGGTTTCAGTCCATACTAGTTGGTTCCAAGGCAGGGTGGCGTGGCAGGGCCGCAGTTCATGGCGGCTGCAAACAGCAAGTGGAAACAGGCAAGAGAGAGAGAGAGAGAGAGAGAGAGAGAGAGAGAGAGAGAGAGAGAGACACCTTCTTCCTGAGAGAGAGACACACCTTCTTCCTGCCATTACATTGTATGCTGGCTCCACCCCTAGGTGGGTGTTGCACTGATACCATCAATCCAAGTGCTAGACAATGAACCAGTCACAAATGCACAATGCAAAGGCATGAGTCTTGGGGGCCACTGACATAAACCATGACAGGCTACTTGCCTCTTTGGGGCCATCTCTAAATTTGCCAAGCAAAACTCATGATACTGTCTCCTGACCTCATGATGAGTCAGTGATATTCTATAAGGAAGGAACATCAAAACATGAGGTTCAACTCCTTCCTTTCACCAGTAATTGAAGTGAGACCCAGAGTAACCATTCAGAGTGTAGTGAGGACTGAGCCTAGGATTTGCTCTTCTGACTCCAAGATGTTGTTCTTTCCTCACAAACAGCTGAGTGTTCTGTTCAACTCTTAGAGCGGGTGGTTAAGGCTGGGTCTCCTGCCAAAGGGAATACAGCCGAGCAAGATGATAGTTTCTTATTTCAAGAAACCTAGTACTTGAAGGTGCTTCAAGTAACACATATTTTTGAAACTAACTAAATATTTGGAGTATGTCTTCCCATCTTTTCTTTCTGCTCTAAAAGCAAAAACAAGTCTCTGTAATCTGGGGGTTGGGGTGGATTGGTTTAGATAAAAGAGAAAATCTAACTCAATAACCATAGATGTGAAAGTGCCTCAAGGTATTTGGTTCAGATACACATCTTTGGAGGTAAGTTTCCACTGAATCACTGAGCAAACACAGTCAAACTCCTTCAGTGACTTCACAGTTGGTGTCTGAAAAGGTCATTGTATCCATCCTTTTCACACCATAAACTAGCAACTCTAAAAGCCATGTTGGAAGGACCATTATTTAGGGAACTACAGAGAAAGTTCTTAAAGTAAATGATACTATTGTAGGGTAACTGTTACTTATTTAAAATCTACATCTTACTTTGCTCAGTACTTGTAATAACTCTGAGTGTGGGAACGGTCCCTGTTTCATGGGTGGGTCCCTCCTCACCCTACTGACTTCCTTCACAGCTAGGCAGTCACCAAGCCCTGTTGAGTCACCACTATGTCCCTTTCACATGTCTGAGCTCACCCAATGTGTTCTAGAAAATCTGGTGCCTTCCATTCTCTGGAAGCTCCTCTTCATCCCAAACCCTTGATTGCCAGAGAGATGTGAGTATTGTATCATCATTGCCAACTCAAAATGTTTCAGCCTGAATTACATTCCCAGCAAACTGCCATTCCAGCCATACTCCTTCATTTCAAGTTGGTCATTCAAGATGTGACTGCGCAACATCAGCCAAAGACCAGTTAGAGAACCTTGAAGATTCTTTGTATTTTGCCCCCAGGCTCTATTGAAATCCCACCTTTTCCCTGAAATCATCTCTGCTCTCTCTAAGCAGAAGTTGATTCAATGAGTGTCCGTGCTCTCTCTCTCTCTCTCACACTCGTGCACACACACACACACACGCACGCACACGCACACACGAGCAAGGATGCTTACACTGCAGCACTCCTTCTAATAGAATAAAAACCCTCAGAACTGAGAGGTCCACCCATAGGGAGACATTGTGTGACACACACACAATGGGATAATGCTAGCCAATGACAAACAGAGCAGGATGAGCTAGATCTGAGAGTAATGATATCAGTTAGAGAAGAATGAGTATGGTATGATCCCTCTGTGTAGAATGCATGTTTCTACATATCTAAAAATTCTGAACATTTACAACGGAGATCTTCATAGTGCCTATCTCTGGCATCAGAGACGTTATTCTCTTTACTGAATGCATTTCTACTTTATAACAATTTTATGACCATAATTAACTTCTACCATTTAAAAAACTGTCTGTTTTGTAAAAAATTAAGATAATATCCCTCTTTTAAATTGCTTATAGCCCAGTGTGTTCTGGAGGGTGTACATTACAAATGCTTACATCCCCTAGGTAAGCAGCACACTACCTCATGCGTCAAAAGTTGTCTTACATTGGGATATTTTTGTTGGTTGTAGAGCACTGACATAGGACATTAAACTTACAAGCCTTGTTTTCTAGCATTCTGTTCTATTATAAGATGCTCTTGACACAGAAACATACACATGCCTTACCTCCTTCATCACCACCACTTCCACATGCCAGGAGAAACAAAACAAGGCAGAAAATGCATAACCATTCTTCACAGGCTAAACCTGCTCATCCGATTTATAGAGCGAGGAGTTAGACCACTCAGATGAATAAAATGAGGAGAAAAAAAATTGACTACAGATTTGTTGACTCTCAGCCAATCCCTGCTTTCTCTTGGTTTTAAGGTTTTAAGATATTCTCTCTGGGAGATTACAATGTTATAACCAGGGTCAAAATCCATCGCCATGATAGGAGAAGCTCTATGCAAAGTGGCAGAGAAGGAATAAGAATGTACAAACCCTCAATTTACTCTCCCTGGCTGGTTGCTCATCGGGAGTTGGTGTAAATAATTTAAACTACTGAACTGTGTTTTGGATATTGGTCAAATGACCCCATATGGGCCCGGGATTTAGCTCAGTGGCATAAGAACCTGCCTTGCAACCACATGGTAGTGAGTTCAATTCTCAGTACCAAAAATACAATAAATAAAATTTACATTCTTAAAAATGTTAGTTCCCCAACCACCACACCAGTCTTTGAGAGGCTGAACTAAATCAAGGTAGTCTGTGGGCTTATGATTTGAGGAGGAGGCAGTAGCTTAGTATTCTCATCCATTAATCATAGAGTCTTTATTGATGCTGGCTCAGTGCTGGCAAAGAATAACATAAAGAACAAGGAGTTGAGGCAAACAGGCCTTAGTGGTCAGCAAAGGCATGCAGGGCATAACTATGCACTTGAAGAAGTCATAGGATGCCTTCTGTAAGCTCTAAAAATGCTGAGAGCTATGTGACATATGAGGTGAAAATTGGGTGCCTTATTAGGTAGTGCAAGATTTCCAGTGGGGAACATCTGGAAACAACAGAATGGAGTAAAATACAGAAATTTTGTTTTATAAAGATAGGCGATAATTTGGGATTAAGAAAAAGAAAGAATAGTTACAGACTTGAATTTAATGCTATAAATAGTTATGGCTCTCCTTATACACACTTATAAAAGGGGAGTAAGTAGACAATTTTGGACAGAACCAATTTCATCCCCTGAGAGAGCCAATAGTTTATTAGTGCAGGTAAGACGATGTCAGATAGTGACACATGCACTAGTGTGCTGGACCTCAGACTGTCAGTCCAAAGACAGTCCAAAGACAGCTGGGCACTGCGCTCTAAGTAAGTTAGAAATGTTTTAGAAGGAAAAGAAATGATAGAAAAGAAGACAAATAAAAAAGTAAATGAGAAAAATGAGAAGAGAAAGAGAAATAAGAGAAGAAAAGGGAAAACCTGGAACCAGAACTCTAAAACCATAAGAAATTTGCTTTTCACATAACTTCAAGTACAGAGGAAAGATGTTTCCAGACTGAGGTTCCTTTCTTCTCTGTGCTCTGCTGCTCTCTCCTTATCAGCTTCTTTCTGAGTCTAATTCAATTTGTTCAGTGCGGTGGGGGCAGCAGTTTGAGATAGTGCTTTCAGATATGACACCTCAGAGAAAACAAGGTATGACCACTGTCACGGGACTCTCTTCTAGAAGCCCCCAGAAGACTTGCTCACATCTCACGGCCAAAGCTAATGTTGAAGTGGAACTGTGACCACTACAACTACCTACCGTGATCTCGGTCCTGTACAGTGTTTCATGAATAAGACAAAGTCTCTGCCTTCAAATAGTGCACAGAGGAAGTGGAGAAATGTAACACCTGATACTACACCATGTGCTCTCAAAATACTCAAGAGTGCTGCCTGGGAGGGAGGAGAGAGATAAAGAAGTAATATTAGCTGGTGGGAAGGAAAGAGGGACTTATAGGCAGAGAGAGAAAGGAAGTCTAAGGATACAGGCAGATAGCACAAGTTCTGGTCAGCTAACATTCTAGGCACCGTTAGAAGCATTGTATTCCCAAGAGCCTAGCAAACAGGCTGGAATTAGTAACCCTTCAATGAAGTCCAATTCGATGTCTGAACAAATAAACTAGAGGATGGAGTAAAAACAAAAAGAGCAGGCAGTTTCCTATGTCTGGTGGGACAAATGATCTTTTGTTCTGCGAGTTTGTTTCATTTCAAAGGTTATGAAAAGCCAGTGCATGTTTTTGGTACAGCCGTGCCACGCTTCAATTTGGGCATTACATTTGGTTGTTTGGTGCGGGGCACAAACCCAGGACCTTACACATGCTAAGCTGGTGCTTCACGGAGCTGTACCTCCAGTTCAGAGTTTGGCCTTTAGAAGGGCATTCTTGCTATGGGGTGATAGAAGAAAGAGTAGAGAGAGTAAAAGAGATTAGCAAGAGTCGGTACAAAAACACAAAAGAGAACTAGGACTAGGCACTGTGATTCACTGGCAAGCCCACTACTTAGAAAACCTTGAGACTTAGAAACCTGGACATCTTTTTTTGTTGCATCCATTCAAAAACAAGCACCCCTGTTTAGAGACATCTGGTAGGGTATTTTTTATGTTCATTTCCTGAGCTTGAGAGAAGAAGCAATGTTTTCCTACTGTGTGGAGCTTAAAACATTTCTATAGGACCTAGTAACATCCTCATAGGTGAGAACCCCGTTGCTACTTACAACAGACAGGTGAAAGCCAATTGGCTGTCTAGCCCTGGGACCCAGTACTATTTGTACCTGAGCTCTGTAATTTTTGGGATCGCGTTTAGGAGCCTGTAGTGAATAAGCACCAGGTCAGCCTGGAGACCCTATTTTTGTGAAGGACTTCTACCAGGTCAGATCCTCCCTGCTGGATCCTGGTTACCCAACTTAGCTTTTGGTTGTGGCCATCTGACTCACAGACACCAATTACTCTGGGCTCTCAGTTCCTTCTCTATGAATAAAAAATTGGAGAAGTGATCAAAACTGGACTCAACCTGAGAGTTTGTTGAGGGTGAAGAATATCTCATCTGTTAGGTGCTCTGAGCTTTTCAAAAGAGCAAAGAAGGGGGTATGTTATTCATATAAGACAGTGTTTTCCACTCTCCTAACTGGGGAGTCACTAGGGAAGGAAAAGGCAGAGCACGGTCTCCCCAAACCTTCTCTGCATGCTCTATCTCCAGATCCAGCCTCAGGGAGGCTCCCAGGAAGAATAAATCACTTCTAGCATTGCCCTGAGAGGAGAGAAGCAGCATCACAGCTGTGTGGTGGACAATCCTAGAGGACACTTCTGCTCATGGCCAGCTGTGATGTGGCCAGTCTGGGAGGCTGCTACTCCCAAGGACAAACCCTGCTCCAGAGAGAGACTCCCATGGCTTCATATAAGCCCCATCTCCAAGCCCAGGATGGATCCAGAGGTCCATTTATAATGCATCATTGGGGCTTGACTTCAATTCAGCCAGCACTCATTCATCAGGGTAATAATCGAGGTTTTTATCCATCCTGCTTGTTGGCCTGGTTTCCTTTTTTGCTACAGTCACCACCTGAATAGGATTAGAGAAAGCAAAATATTGCAATTCACCAGAGATCACATTTCCCTTTCCTCGGCCTTTGCCTTTGCTTGCTGCTGAAAGACAAAGGATCCGAAGCCGGCAGTGCAGTTCTGGCAGGCAGAGGAGCCTGATGGGGCAGCTTGGGGAGCTCCAGACTCCTCAGCACCTGCTCAGGCCAGGGCTGGCTGCTGACTGTGAGGCCTGGCATTGTGCTGTGTGCACAGAGCAAAGAGGAAGGGGCCAACTGACAGAAGCCCTAGGTGGCCGCGGTGGCAGTGGGGGAGTCGTCCATGCTTTGCCTTGAGGCAAAGATCTCTCCGCGGAATATACCCTTGGGAAGTAGTCATGTGGTACATTGTGCTTTTACAAGGGTGAGCAAAAGATGCAATAGTTCCATTATGGGGACAGTGGTGGGCTCCAGATGCCATGACTGCCCTCTCTCTACTCTCTCTGTTTCTCTGCCACACACACACACACACACACACACACACACACAATTCTTTGTCTTCCAGATTGGGGAGAGGAATTTGATCATTTGGGGGTATTACTCAGTGTGTGTCTTCTCTGGGACAATTGCTGGATCAACACTTTGGGGAACCTTGGTGGGGCATTTGGTATCATGCATTGTTGCTTTAAAAATACCAGTGCCCCAGCAAGGGCAGGTCGTGGGCTTCCTGTTGGCCGGTGTCTCCATGCTAGTGTTTTCTTTCTCTTGAAGAATCACTTAGGTTTAATGGGTGTTGCATACAAAGAATGACAAGAATTTGGTGATCATTTAAAGCAAACAAAACAAAAACAAAAGGAGTCAAACAGAAACAGGCCATCCTCCACATTTGTACAGAAAAGGAGCAGTTCTAGTCCCCCCCTAAGGAGAGTCCTTGGCTATCCTGGCAGGGGCATCCAACATCCTCATTTTTCATCTGTGGGTCATAGGGGACCTTTCATTCCCCCTCTCCCACAGGCCTCCTTCTACCCCTAACAATGCTATTCCTCGGCCCTTGAACCCCAGCAAGTGATTTTAATAGAGTCATTTCCTAAGTGACTCCCGCTGAGGGAGGATCTCATTTCAGGCTGTTTTCCCCTAAGATGTCTGGGGCAGAGCTTCGCCTCTCAGTCATATGCATCAGACCCAAGGAAAAAAAGTAATACAGTAGTCCCTCTTATCCACAGCCTTCCTGTCCAGTTTCCATTACCAGTGGTGAACCAAGGTCTGGAAGTATTAAATGGAAAATCAAAATCATTTATTGCAGTCATTGTTGCCATTGTTTTTCTTTATTAGTTATTGTTAATTTTTTACTGTTCTCAACCTACAATTTAAATTTTCTATAACAGGTATATATAGGGATATAGCTTAGTACTACCTGTGGTTTCAGGCATCTCTAGAACATCCTGGAATGTATTCCCCTCAGAGGAGGAGTGCCACTGTGTTGCCTACACTGAAGGCTAGGATGTTCCTAATAAGCACTGTTTTCTTCCCCCTCAAGCAGTCTGTTCTGCAGGTGCCAGCTCCAAGTGTTTGCTGTGTTTGCTGAGGTGCTGGACCCACCCTTAGGTCTGAGAAAGGGCAGAGCTATGACCCATAAACAGCCTTAGGCACTGTAGCCTGGCCTTAGTTCTCCTGGCTTATCCATACTTCAACTGGCAATCTTTATTATTATTATTATCATTCTTTTTTAAAATTAGAGCAGCTGGCTTTTCAAGGCAATCTTTGAAGCATAGCACTCAGCAAGATCTGCTTTTTCCCATAGCTGAGCTCCTGAGAAGAAAGGACATGGACTTGTTCACTGCTGGATTCCCAGCACTTGCCAAATGGTAAACATAGTACTCATCAAAGCTGCCATTTAGTTAGTGCTTTATCATACACCAAGCACTTTATGAATATCATCTTTCACTATTATATATGTTGAATTAAATTTAACTGACCTACAAGGAATCAGAGAGGCCCTAATTCAAATCCTGGCACTATCACATATTATCCAGTTGAAGTTTAACCTTTGGACCTTTGGTTGGGAAAAACAATGTCTACTCTGCCTGCCCCACAGAACTACTAGAAAGAAACTGCAAAGGAATGCTGTAGACTGTATCACTCTAGTACAAGCTCACCTACAGGGGCTGTCACATTTCCCAGAATATTGTCCCCCCTTGGTCTCTTGTAGGTTATTCCCCCTTATCTGGCTCATAATTCTCTTGACTGACAGGAGGAATGGTTTGGACAACCAAAGACATAGTGTTGTCACCAGGTCCCTGCATTGATTATTCACCGCTGTGCAACATACTAGCTCCAAATCCAGTTATGCAGCAATAAATGTGTCATGTCATAGGGCTTATAGAGGTCAGAAATTTAGAAGAAGTTTTTTCAGTTTCATTCAGGAACTTGTAGGTAATGTTTTTGCTAAGGATGCCATCAACCCAGGCTTTATTGACACTGGACTATTCATTTCCAAAATGATTTGCTGGCATGGTTCCTGTTGACAGGAAGCCTGGCTTTTCTTCACTGACTATTTGAGTGTCCTTAAAGCATGGTGTCTGGCTTCTGGCAGAGTGACAAGTCCAAGAGAAGGAGCAAGGGGAAGCTACAGTGCTTTCTATGATGTGGGTTTGGAGATCACATAACATTACTTTCACCACATTCTATTTTTTAGAAAGAAGGTGATATTCTGGCTCATAAACAAGAGGAGAAGGATTATGCTTCATCTTTAGAAGGAAGAATTATCAAAGAATCACAGTTACCAAGAAAATTCATTTATTATCTCAGAGGAAGACTTAGACCTCTCCTCTGAGGGCTTAGCTGGTCAAGTGGAAAAATGTGAAACTGCAACAAGCTTCAACATTAGGAGAGGTCACAGGAAGGCATAGAGATGGCTTTCCAAGTCCTAAAGTGGTTTAAGTAGAAGCATTCATGACTGTGGGACATTCTCTGGGGAAAAAAAAGGGTGCCACGTCTTGCTTAAGGGCTGGTCAAAGTCCTTTATCCTGGGAGTCTTGTTCTTTCTTGTTGAATTGCTTAGTCGTTATAGAGACAATAAACCCTCCGTATGGCATGTTTGTGTATGGCATGTGTGTGAACTTGCAAGACCATTCTTGGAAAGTCTGGCTAGTTTGGAAGGTGGAAGTAGAAATTTTCTCCCTCAAAAGACATTTCTTGTCCTCGATGTGGATGAAATTTATCTTTTCCTGGACCTCTGCCTTGACAAGAGATAGGGATGCGATCACAACAGAGGGCCATGAATTTAAGGACAGTCAAATGTAAAATAGGAGGGGTAGGAAGCAATTAGGAGTAGTAAGCACCGTGGCAGACAGGAAAGCAGATGCCCATGGCTGTCAGTCAGCCCTTCTCATGTGCTACTACTAAAGTGCATGGACCCAGACTGACGGACTTTCTAACTAAGTGCAAAAACCAGATTTTAAATGAATTCTGATTTATTATTTTGCCTACTAGGACACGTATTGAAGATTCCAGTTTTATGGAGAGCTAAGTTCAAGACACAGTCAGAGCTAAGCTACTTTCTATAGTTTCTCTAAAAGAACATCCCATCTCCTGGAGAAATTTTCTCTTTTCAGCTAAAGAAGCTGAAAACCAGAAACATTCTGATTATGCTAATAACAAAACATCTTTAATTATCATCCTCATCACATTGTTACCTAGCAGATAGAGTATTCATCTGGAAAGGGCAAGACATCAGAATTTTGAATGTTCACACCCCATGGTCCAAATTCCATGGATCTTCCCACCCCAGGAAAGCAGTTCCACATCTCCCATCTGATGGGGCTGGTCCTTCTTTAAGGACATCATCTCAGGTGGTTTCCTGTTCAGGGGAAGACAGTTCTCCCCATTCCATGTTCACTTCATTCCTTATGTCCTCAAGAACCATGACTAGAATCATATATGACCCTGGACCAAGAAGACAATTACAAAAATGTAAGAGAAAAAGGCTTATTTATCAAAATATAATAGAAAGATTTTTGCTAATACTATTGCTACAAAAAACTTAAGGTTGGGGAGTATGTGTGGGAGTGGATTCTGAGAGTACCACATCAGGGAGAGAAAGCCATTATTTTAGACTAATGTGAATGTATTTATATGAATATACTTAAAGAGACTAGAGAGTATCTTAGAATGACTAAAAAACCATTCAGTTAAAAAGTGGGTTCAATGGTGACCTAAAATGAAGTACAGTTCCAGGAATTGATTTATAATATAATATAATATATGCTATGATATAATTATAGTATAATGTACAGTACAAATTCAAACATCGTGGTAGGGATTGTTATGGTTTATACGTGGTTGTTGTGTGCTCACAGGTGGGTTTTTGGGAAGGTGATGAATCATGGGTGTGATGCTCATCAGTGGATTAGTCTACTGATGAGTTTATAGCTAAACATGTTGTTGACATGTGAAGCCTGGTTAGAGGGGGTGGGTCACTATGGGCCTGGTCTGGAAGAATATATCCTCCCCTTCCCTTGATTTGTCTCTACTTCCCAGGGTTATACCATGAACTCTTTCTCCTCTATCATGTCCCTTTGCCACGCTGCCCTTCCTGGAGCCAGTTGACTATTATTCAAAACCTCTACAAACTGTGAACCCAAATAAACCTTTCCTCCTTTAATTTGTGGATGAGGTATTGTGCCTCCACAATGAGAATGTGACTGAAACAGGGGTGTTGGAGTATATTTATCATGTCCTTGATTTCATCAATTGAAAAACACTGGTGAAGGGAGCAGCAGAATCCTTGAAAAGTGTTGTAGTATCTATTCTCCACAGGCTGGTGAGAAATTAGATATATTGTTCTGTAATTGGTTGCCTCACTTTCCAAGGAGATGATGGGACCTCAAGATAGCAGAAGTCAGGTATTAGCACTTCAACGCCAGAGACAAAATGGCAATGACTACCATAATTAATAGCAGGACTAGAGTAGCAACTAAAAAGGTCTAACCCACAGAAATCTTTGGGAGTTGGCAATATCTAGTTAAACAGGGGATCTTAGAAGCAAAATGCATAGCCATCCAACTCTCCCTTCTTAGCTCCCCTGTAGTTCTTTGCTCAATCTTGTGGTACTTTGTTCTAAGCAGTACATACTGACATTCAGCCAGACTCAAGGCGACCCTACCCACATTTCTGAAGTTCTTTTTTGCACACAAAAAAATCAATTCTCTGTATACTGTGCTTCAGGTTACTCCCTGTTATGGCTTATATCTAGATGTCTTCCAAGAGCCTTATACACTCAGAAGTGGGGCTTTGGGGAGGTATTGGACCATGGGGTGATACAGCTGCCTTGCTGTGGGGAGGTAGGTCTGATCAGAAGAGGCAGGTCACTGGGGGTATGACCTGGAAGAGTACATCTCTCTCTCTTGCTCCTCCTTTATGTCTCTTTTTCCTGGCCATCATGGTGCCAGCATCTTTCCTCCACCCAGCCCCTTCCACCGTGCTGCTCTGGTGTGTAAGCCTGCCAAACATGGACAAAAGCTTCTAAAATGTGAGTCAAAATAAACTTCTTAAATTGCATGTGTTAAGTACTCTGTAGTTTACAAAGTAACTAGGTCACTCTTAGTTGGTGTCCCTAATTTCTAATCTCTGTTTCCTTAATTTAGTGAGCCCCAAGCTTTGCCTGGGAATTTCTTCTCCTATACTGTCGTACAGAAATTACCTCTGGGCAGAAATCTGGGGCTGCTATAAAGATTTGCCTTGCTTGTTTCTCTTCACTTTGTGGTTAGTCATGCACTGATATTTTCCCATTCTTGCTCATATATTTTATATATCCAGATATAAAACAGCTGTTTCATTTATACTGTCAGCTTTTTGGTTATTTATGATGGTAGGATAAATTCAGAGAGCAAGTAACCATTCGTTATGGTTTGTATCTGGATGCCCCCAAAGCTTCACGCAGTCTCAGGTTTTTCTGGACATGGTTGATTGTAGAGTATGTGATTGATTTGTGGAGCCACACTGGGATTAAAGGTTCTGGGATTAAGGATGGGTGATTACTGAATCAGTCCACTGATTAGATTGGCACTGCCCTAATCTCAATAGACTGGATACAACAGAAGGGATAGAATGAGGCTTCTCTCTCTCTCTCTCTCTCTCTCTCTCTCTCTCTCTCTCTCTCTCTCTTTGTTTTTGGTGCCTTCCAGCACCATGAACTGTTGTTCCTCTGCCATGTGCCACCCTGCTTGGAGCCGGTTGACTATGGACTGAAACCTCTACAAACTAACCTAAATAAACCTTTCCCCCATTTAACTTTGAGCATGGGGCATTTCTCAGCAATGAGAAAAGTAACCAAAACACCACTGTATTATCATTAAGAAGAACTAAGCACTAGTGACAGACCTGGATAGTGTTGAAACCTCAGGTCACTGAATTTCAGGTGCCTGCACTCTCTTAGAGTCCAGCAAGGTGGGTGTTAACTGCTATACCAAAATGAAAGTGTTTACATGAGGGTGAGACCAAGAAGAGCCTAGTTATTTTTTGGTTCAGTAGTTCCCTTTTCTGGTATGTCTAATCTGGACACATCACTATTGTCTTTTCGACCCATATCTGTATTCTCTAGGAATTCTCTGTGATAAAATTTCAACTAAAAAGAAAAAAAAGAGCTGTGAAGGCATAGTGTTTGTTTGGGATGGCCTGCAGGTGGTGAAGATCGGAAATCCTCTCAATGGGCAGAACCTTGAACAGTACACGTTGCATTCTACTTTTCCAAGTAGGCTCTGAGGTACAGATCTACACTCTTCCATGAACTTCAAATTTGGTTTGGTCATTGAGAACTTAGAAGGTAAAAAATTATAGTATTGGGGTGATAAGGAAGTCAGAAGAAGACAACTGTGTATAGTCTTCTCAAACTGGTGTCAGAGAGTGAATGTTCTGTCCTATATGATCACTGACTTAAAAGTCTTCACTTCCAGTGGAGTTCTTAAATATTGGATACATGCAAAAAAAACAGCCCCTCACTCCGAGCTCCAAATATAGAATCATACCCAAAGACAGGTAATTGTCAGCTTTGACACAGATTCATTACCCTGGTCTATGTTGTCACACAGAAAGCAGTGACTTGTCCTCACAGAATAAATGTATTGTAGGTAAGGTATTAGCCTTTCAGACTAGCAAAAACTGGCGCATTATTAACCAAAATATTATTGCACAAAGTATTGCTGTTGCCTAGGAATTAATTTTTGAGTAAAAGAAGCAAGGAAGCAGCCAGTGCTCATGATTCATGGTGCACACGGTGTTTCTACATACCTATCTCTCAGAAGTAGGGGGTCCTATGGAATGCTAGAAGGGACTTTTGAAGACTCAATTCCAGTACCATCTAAGAGAAATCCACATGGCAAGTTTGAGTCTTACAGAATGTAGTGTAGCCTCTGAACCAGTAACTAAATAAATGATACTTCTTTCATAGCCAGAAAACATGGACCACCAACCAAAGCCTAAGCATAGGGAAGGTACCTGTAGTATTTTACTCACTATCCCACTTTTTAAACATTCACTTTCTATACCTGGAACTCTGCTGATTTAGAAGTTGTCATACTAAGAAATTATCTCACCAGCAGCACAATCAAATTGGATGTATAAATTGTCACCTAGCATTTAGGCCTCTCATTCCACAAGATGCTGTTTTTTTACCTAAGGTAAATCTTCTCCCAACCCTGACCCTGGACCTAAACAGTTCAGAGACAGCTACTTTCTTACTGATAATATCTTGCCCAAAAGGATAACCTCTGCCTCAAACTTGAAAGGTATTCAAAAGTTTTAAAACAGTCACTTTTTTTTAACCTATGCTTTTTTCTTGCTGTGTCCTATGAATTTAGTTCAATAATACAAAGACGATATATTTAAAAACTAATTTGTTAAATTAGCTATGCACTGTCATACGAGAAAACTAACACATCACTCATCCTTTGGGATAGACTATTGTTAGTATGAATCTTTTGCAACCCATCTTGCCCTAGCAGTTGAGTGGTGCTATTATGGAGTTAAACATAGGGATGTATTTCCATGGAGAGGGGGTGCGAAAAAGCCTCGGGTGTTAGTGGGATGATAATCCGTGTAGAGAAGAAAAGGGAGTCATGCAATGGTGTGGTGATAGTGGGCATGTGAGATCTTGGAGGAAGAGAGGGTAAAGTTAAATTTCCCCTGCCTATAATGCCCAGCACCACCATTAAAGAATAGTGTGATCTAACAGAAATTCCACAAATGCCTGACATAAGGGAGAAATTCCTGTCCTAACTCAGCTAGTGCTTCAAGGAATGCACATAATAACACTGTTACCTTCCTCCAGATCCTACTTTTCCCTTCTGAAAAGTGTGGAAATGAAAAAGAGAAGACACCTATTCTATTTGTTAGTCTCGCGAGATTAATGTAATTCTTAATTGGACTCTTTGATCATCTCAAATAATGGCATGTAAAGTATTTAAATTTATGCAAACTATTCTTTTGAAGAAGTAGAAAGAGAAAACAAAAGATACCCTCATCTCATTAATCTTCAAACTTTCAGTAAGGGCATTACATTAATAAAAATCCTACTTCTCAAAGTAGAGGCCAAACATGAGCTAGAATATTGGCTTTGCCAGTAATTTGCTCTGTGACCTTAACCAAGTCACTTTCTTCCCAAGATTTTTATTTTCTTTGCAGAATTACAGGATGAGCTGGCACAGCCCTGTGATCCCTCCCAGCTCTGGATTCAGTGATGGAGGGCTTTGTGCTAGCCTTTGTTTCAGTCTTCACAGTGATTTGTCCCTTGTTTTAGAGTTTGTCCTTTAAGGAACTTCTCCTGGGCTGATTTTGGAGTGCAAGTTTGAGGCACAAAGTGTGGAGATGTAAGTTACAAACATTGTTAGATAAAGTCAGCCTTAAATATCTTCTCCCTCTATATTCGTTGAACCTGATATCCCTCTTCTCAGTCCTGCCCCCCACTTTCCATCCATGCTCTGCACTCCTTCATGGAATCTGGGATAACCTGATGAGGCAGTTGCCTCTGAGATATGCAAGGAGATGAACACATCTCCTTGGGGACACAGTGGGATCTGGCAATAGGCAAGAAGTTCAAGGAAAGGTTGAAATCATGCTCAGAATATGAAGTACCAAATAGCATTCTCCCATTATTGGTAAAACTCATATCAACAAAATCATTTATTGTAAATTCAATTAACCTGTAACATAAACATATGCCTCACTTAGATGTTCTGTGGAATAGGGATTTATTCGTATTGCGTATGTTCATACACATGATGACAGATTTCTGGAAGAAGTCCTAATTGGATTAGCCTAGTCCTAGAATCCTGTCCTATACTTGCTCATTCTGGAGTCCACGGGGGTCTGCCCCCAATCCCAGAGCCATATAACCAGTGACTTACGAAACAGCATAGAGCACAAATGTCGTACCCATTTTGTAATCAAGGAAATCAAGAAAAATATGAGTTATTTGACTTATTTTTAAGTACATAGGAAATAAATAAAATTGACAGCCTTCTAATATTGACTTGTCAAATTGAAGATTATCAATTATTATGAGTGACTCCATGAAGACACAAAAGTGAGTGAGTCAATGGATTATATTGTACTACCTCTCCAAGGACAGCATGAATGTTGAGGCTGGGATGACTAGAAAGCCAAACTAACTTGAAATGTCATTGTTTCTCTATGAATTGGCATGAAATGAGTAATCCCTTGTTTTGTTATTCACTGACTTGAAGCAACTTCCAAGGCCTGTAAATTTTCCACCCAATTTCTTCTGTCTTCTGAAACTATGGACATTTTGTTGATTGACTATTATGCAACCGTGAGATTTTCATTCACTCATCAATTTTCATGTCTTTGCACTATTATGTGTAACACATTATATTATGTTATATATTTATATTGAAAATAAAACTCTTCATAATAAATGCATGGCATATGCTGCATTTTAATGAATTTTGTTATTCTCCAATAGCTTCTACTACCAAGCCCTACACTGGTATTCGGTCTCCAAAGATAGTTAAGATTTACTTTTCTGAGCTTAAGAAATTTGCCGTCATGTAGAAAAGATGAAAATGTTTTAAATATTTTGTTAAGAAAGTTATTTTTATAAGAATATAGAGTTATTTTTTATAAGAATATAAGTTATTTTTTATAAGAATATAAAATAAGCATAATAAGAATTACATTTTTGCAACTTACTCTCAAGCAGTTCAGAAAAATTATAAATATAAATGTATGTATATAAATATGTGTATATTAATATGTGTGTTATATACATGCACAGACAAATAAAAATCAAGCAATTATGGTAAAAATATTACCATTTGGAGAATGTGGGTACACGACATTCACATGTAGTATCCACAGAGTCAATATTGCACTCAAGGAAGCAAAAATTACTTTTAGGGCAAAAAGAAAACCTTACTCAATTTATATACAATTCTCAGATATATAGAGAGTATTGAAATTTCATGTTAGAGGATCATTAGAAAAGATTCTTTTGAGGACAAAGATTCTTTTGAGGACAATAGCCAGAAAAATGTTGACAAACACTAGTATAAAACACTGTCTTATATTCTTTTTTCAACATTTCTGTAAGTCTGAAATTATTTCAGGATGAAAATCTAAACCCTGCTGTGCAGCAGCACCAAGGGGCTTATGGGAGAGCAGAAAAAAGCAGCCTCAGGTCTGCGGGTAGGGTGAGGGTGGGGCCAGTTCGGATGGCATGGAAGTCCTCACCCAGAAGATGACATTTGGCCCAAGTCTGCAGGAGAATCACAAGTGCGCTGGACAGATAAGGACAGAGCTTAATCCTAACAAGCCTCCAAGGAAGATTAAATTCTATATCATTTAATTTTATTGTTTAGCATATTTTACCATATTCTAATGAGATACAAATTGATAAGCTGTGTCTTTCCTAAAAGATGACTCAGTTCAGCTACAACTCTTCGTTAAGCAGAAGATCTGACTTCTAAACTTTCTCAAGAAATAGAAGGGAAGCAACCTTTTTCTTTCAGGTTTCAGTGTTTATCCAAACTGTTAGTCCCGAGGGAATGTTTCTAGACTCATGGTTTATAGACTCGGGAATCCTTTTGGATTTGAGGGACAGCAGGTGCCATCCTGGGAACTTTGCCTGGGGTCAGGAGGCCCGGGAGAGGCAGAAGGTGGCTTTCACATTCCAGCCCAGCAAACTCCATTTCTGCAGGCTGGAAATTTGACCCTGAGCTATGGAAATGCATGAACTCAGAAAGCATGCCGCGCAAAGGGGCTCCAAAAGGGGCAAACGCTGGAAAAATTGTACTTTTCTCTCCGTGACAGCTGCCTTTTGTTTGGCAAATAATTTGAGGAGAGAACAAAAAAGCGGTTGTTTGCTTAATGCCAAGCCACAAAAACATGGGGCCTTTCTCACCCCCACTACAAGAAAACTGTATCCCAGGCATTCTTGAGGACTTGCCTGCAGACTGAGGGTACCCCAAAAGCACCCACTGTCCCCAGAGCCCCTTCACTGGGCAGAGCCACCTCCCTCATTCATAACTCAATGAGACAGGGGTCTAGGAAGGCCAGGCAGGCGAGTGCCAGACTGGACCAAGCCAAAGGGTGGTTGTAATAGGGTGGAGTGGCCTGGAAGCAAGTCATTAATGCACATAGATGCCCTGCTGGCCAGTTTCCAGTTTTCTTGGCCAGAAGAATCTGTAAAAAAAGAGTACAAAACCTTGTGTCCAAAAGTTTTGGATTTTATAACATATACAGGCTCATACACACATGCCCAGAAATACACAAACTGCTTGTGATACATATATTTGGTGCCAAAATAAACAGGACCTTGGCCAAAACCCCTGTAGGTTAGCAGCTGGCCAATGCAGCATTTAACGTAAGAGACCAACAGAAAAAAAACCAAAGAGTTGTGTTTTTCCTAATCTCAGAATCACCACTCAGTATTGCTTTTCCGGTGTAGAATAGTTTTCTAATATCTTCACTCAGGAAAGAGCCTGTCTGTAGAGAGGCCTGTGACAGGTTTACTGTTAGGTGAGTTTATTACCGTAAATCCATCCAGGCCAAGTCCCAATAACAATTACGAGGCCATCAAGCCCTGAAACCTAGTGGTCACTTTGGATTTGTGACCGGTGCCAGTGAGAGGGAAAAAGAGAAGTGCTGAGCTTCTAAAACCACCTGGTCTCCAAGCTTAAGGAAGCACTGAGATCCCAGAGAGGGAAGGAGCAGTGTATCAATAGATACCTGTGCAGTGGGCTGAGAGGGGTGCTGGTCCCCCAGGTCCTAGGAGCCCACCTGTGCAAACAGTGCTGACATCCCTGAGACCCCATCAGCTTCCTGGGAATGAATTTCTTCCCAAACATCTCTTCTACTCCCCATGAGGTCCATTCCCACAGAAGAACTGATTCTATTGCTACAACTATCAATTGATTCTATTGATACTAAGTAGATTTAAGTCATGTTTATCATCCTTTTTTTTTTTAGGCTTATCATCTTACAGGATGAGTTGCATTTGAATTTCGTGGCCTAGTAGACTTGACTTCTACTAAAAGAATGAAAATTCTTGGCCACCAAATGGGAGAGGGTTTAGTAAAGACCAGGAGGGGTAGACTTCACCAAAAACTGTCTCTGCTGCATTCCTAAGTGGATCAAACCCTGATGAGATGATCTCTTGGTACCATACACCTCTCCTTTGCTCTTACCTAAGGTTTACGTTGCTGTATGTGAATATCTATGTCTAACTCTTGAGCTTCATAAGTCAAGACCCATGTCTCTATTTGATTATCATTCTCTCCTAAGTGCCCAGTCAAGGCTTGGCATATATCATATACTGAATGCTTGTGGAATGAAGAAATCGAAATTATTAAATGAATATTTGCATGGATAGATACATGGATGGATAGGTAAGTAAATAATGGAAGATGACTGCATGGAGGACTGAATGATTGATGGATGATGGAATTTCCTTGCAATTTCTCCTAGGACTTGTCCATCTTCCTGGGACCCTGCCTCCCACGAACTGCTTTGCTACCGTCCGGTCCATGAGTGGTGGAGTCAGTGGATCCTCATGATTTATTACAGCAGTAGCAGCTGAAAAAGAGAACAACCAAGGAGACGGGCTGAGAAGATACAGATCAGAGAGGGAGGAAAAGAGGGGTCGAGAGGTATGAAAAAAAAAAAAAGACCAGGTACAGCTGGAGGAAAAAGGCAGAAGCTTTGGGGACCTGAAGGAAAAACAGGGGAGAGGGATGCTGACAGCCGTGGGGAGAACAGGCAGCCAAGAGGAGGAGAAAATGAATTCATATCACCCAGGGAAAAAACCTCTAGGTGCTTCTCTGAGAGGACAGCAGGGAGGTGGAAGTAGAAAATAGGAGGAAGAGAGAGGAGGGCAAGAATCTTAACCAGAAAAAATTCAAGTAGCAGAGAAAGAGGGAAACAAGATGAGAGAAAAATCCTGGCCTGAAAGCTGCAGAAGGGGCACCCAGGCTGGGGGAGCCAAAGCCACAGCCGCGCTGCCAAGGGAGGAAACCATAGGAGACCCACCCGGCCGGAATCTTGAAGTCTCAGACTTTTTCCACCTTATGAGCTGTAAATTGATCTATTCAGTTAAAGAAACCTAGTTTTTATTGAGTAATTTCCTCTCAACAACCTCCAGTTTTGCAAATGTCCCTAACTTTCTCTGACTCTTCCCCACCCCACCCCAGTCCCTGCGTCAATGCCCGTAAATCACTGAGAGGCAGCCTCCCCAGCCCCACCCGCTTGGTCGCTTGTCGCTGCTGGGCTAACCCTGACAGGGCCCTCGCTGCTGCTTCGCGCAGAGACCTCCAAGCTGTTTGTTCTGCCAGCCAGTTCCCAGCACGGCACTGGCTGAGCTCACACCCCAGCAGCCGCCAGGAGCACCCAGCCTCAGAAGGGATTTCTCACTGTTCCAGAGACACTTATTCTGCCTTCCGCAGATATCAAGGAAATCTCATTCTCTCTTCTTAGCCTTCAAATGGAGGCTCTTGCAGATGAAAACAAGGAGCTCTTTATGGGAAGCAGCACCCATCACTGGCTTTTACATTACATCTTTTATTCATTATCCCTCAAAGCATTTCCACAGACAAGTGCCATTGTCTTCCTCCTTGCAGATGGCACCAAGGGGGAAAGCTCAGAAAGTTAAGTGGATAAGTGAAGGTCACTTCAAAAGTCAGATCAGAGGTGAGAGAGGAATCTAGGTCTCCCTGCTCCCAGGCCCAGCACCTGTCCACCCCTATGCCAGGCTGTAAGCAGCCAGTGTCTGGCTGCCACTGCCACCCTTCCCACAGCTGCCAGCATGCAGTGGCCCCTTTTTGCTACTTCCAGCTCACAAGTGAAATTGCGTCTTTCCAAGCAGGATAGCCCAGATGTTGGGTGGAAGGTGACATCTTGCAGAATTAACTGAAGGCTGAAGAACCTGCCAAGATCCAAAGGAGGGGGCAGTCTGAGGAGGTGCCATGCAGGCGTCAGGCTCCAAAAGCAATTGCATTACCTGTGGCTGAAGTTTTACTGCTTTCTCAATCTGAAAGTTAGCAAAGTAGTAATCAATGAAAAGGAAATATAATTGAGAAGATTAAAAGCTGAGGGTGGATATGGACTGGGGAGGGAAGTGATCGCTAAAGAGGTCCATTTGTATAATTCAGAGGTCGATGCCTCTCATTAAACTCACATCTCTAGACACTCAGGGGATGAAAGAGAACATCTCCATGCTGACTGGCTGACACCTAAGAGTTTCCTCTGGTCACGTTCAAGGGCAATGTAAGGCCAGAGGGACGAAAGAAGCCGTTGAAAGATGAACTTAGGGGACTCTGTAAGCAAAACAACAGTTGAAGAATTGAAAAATGCAAATACATCTTCTGGCTCTCTTAAAAAAGATATCAAGATTCTAG